>SJXQ01001137.1:122241-134474 GCA_006408695.1 Aepyceros melampus
ATTGGGTGAAGGTGGGGGCTCAGAGAAGGACTCTTGGAAACCATTCTGCACAAACAAGAAACAAAAAAGGACTTGGCAGCTTCCAATGTGTCAATATTTGGGGGAGGGGGGAGCTCAGCCCGCCGGGAGGCAGAGTTTTCAAAGTTGGAGGAGAGCGGGGAGGAGAGCTTGAGTTCCTGTCCTCTCTGGGCTAGCCTCAAGGAGGGCGGGGGTGCCGTTCTACCTCGGGCCGCCTGGCGCCCTCTGCCAAGTACCTGTTCAGGGGGGGCGACGGGGCAGGTTGGGGGACTGGGACGGAGCTGCAGCGCGCCAGGGCCAGAGGTGTACGCAAAATTGAGACAATTCCTAGGTCGCCATTTTAATTGCGGCTTCCAACACGACCGAGGCCCACTTGCTGCCCTCCGAGTCGGGGTTGGAGGGAGGAAGTCGCGCCTTCCATTTCTTTCTCGCCTTTTCCCGCCTCTCCCTAGGTACTCCCACCCCCCGCCCTCACCCCTTGGCGTCGGAGGAGGACGTTTCTCCGGCCTGTTCCCGCAGGGGCTGCCCGGGTCATCCCACCCGGTAGGGGGAGGCTGTCTTTGCCGAAGGAGTCGCGCTGGGGGATCGCCGCTCGCCTGAGTGCCCGGAGTCTCTGGTTAGTATTGGTGCGTAAGTGTGAGGTCGGGCAGCATCTCACCGCCAGCGGTCCCTGGCATTCGCCCCCTGCCCGATCTTCAGGTTTCCCGCCCGCAGGGCGGCCTCTGGCGAGGCAAAGCCATGCCCGGCTCGTGAAGAATGTTCGCTTGCTTCCCGGTTTCGGAGCCAAGAGTCTCCCACCCGGTGCTGTGACACCTCTGAACTGCAGCTTTCCACCGCCTAGCAGAGGAGCGGGACTGGCGTGCTGGCCAGGGCGGAGGAGAGCTTTTCTTTGGAGGAGGAAAGTCTCCGCCAACACCTGCGTCACTTTGCAGAGCTTGAAACGGCTCTCCCTCTCTCTGCAGGCCCTGGGAAATGGGTTCCCAGTCTCGTGGAGCTGACGAAACGGGTCCAACGAGCACCAAACGCAAAGGCGACCATCCTGCCGCCCAGCCAGGGGCGCCTTCTCCCCTCGGGGCCTCTCTCTTTTCTCCAGCAAACTGCGGGTTTCCAGCTCACTCGGCAGCCTCGCCGAGCCCAGAGCGCCGGGAAGCGGAGGAGAGCAGAAGCCGGACGGGTGGCGCCTCCAGGCTGCGGCCACGCTAGGCTGGGGAAAGCCGCGGTGCCCTCGCCCTTCCACGCCTCCTGCCAAATGGCAAGTGTGTCTCAGCACCCTCTGGGTTCGATTCTCTTCCATTCACGTTAGGCAGCAAGCGTCTCTTTCTCACACCTCCCCCTCCAATACTCAGAAAAAAAAAAAAAAATCCCAACTGTGTCTTTCAGCAAAGAGATCCCTGTTGCCCACAGGTCGGACTCTCAAGCCTTTGCCTTCTGGACCCTACATGCTGTTGTCTAGATAGGGACCGGGTTTAAAACTCCTGATATGCGGGACACATGCACATACTTGCAAGAAACAGCACTCTCCGATTTTTACAAATATAGTTTCTAGGAAAGTTTGCTGTTCATTTCATTACCCAGGCTCTCCATCGCTCCTTTCCCTGTAACCTCCGCCCTTAAGAGGCCAGAGTTCAGCTTCAAATGAAAAGCAAGCCAAGGCCACCTCAGTCCCTTCTCCCTGGAGATTCCCTCTCTAAACAGCTGCTTGTTGTTAAAGGCGAGGGACCGAGTCCCGCAATTTGTCTTGGATTGGCGCAGGGGACACGCGGGCTGGAAACTGAGGGCTTTGCTGTGGGGTTTGCGGCAGGGGAAGGAGGAGGGAGCAAATGTCACGGCTGGCTCGCTCGAGCAGCCAGGGAACCGGAGCTGAGCGTATCCTGACGGGCTTTTAAAATGACATTGATTGGGACAAGCTGTTCCCCACCCTGGTAAGAGTTAATCTGCCTGTTAATCAAGGCACTAAGGGGCTCAATACGAGTTTTTTTAGCGATTGTAGAACAGGGCGGCAGCGAGGGATCAAAAGCGGAGATCCCAGATACCGGTCAGCCCAGTCACCAAAAAAAAAAAAAGTATTATTAATTAGGAAACAATTCGACGCTTTTCATCACTTCCTAACTCTGTTTCACAGATTGTGACTTAACAAACCTGACTAGCGGGGAAAACCAAAGCCGAGGAGCGACCCGGGCCGAGAGGCTGGGGGAGGAGCTGCGGGTTGGCTCCACCGAGTTCGGCCCGCGAGAGTTTTAAGAAAACTCAGCCCGGGGCCCTGAAGCCTCAGATTCATTCCTCCCGAGAGCAGAGAGAATGATGAATAAAACAATAAATAGCGCCACCGATGTCGACACCCATCCCTCCGGGCAACTCCCCACTGCTCCGGCTGGGCTCCTGCGCACGGTGGCGTCTGGCCCCCAGCGCGCCGCAGCGGGGCGGGCCGGAAAGTTTGCGCAGCGAGAAGGACTCTCCTTCCGTCTTTCCAGCGCTGCCCCCTTCTGCCCCGGAGGGGCGTTTGGTACCCTTCAGCTTTCCTTTAAAATTCTAAAATAAATAAACGTCCAGACCTTGGGGAAATTTGAATAGTAACTGATTCAATAATCCAAATTATATAAGTGGATCTGAGAGAAAAAAATAAACAAGCCAACTGCATGTGCCCTCTGATCAAAGATAGGGGACGGAGAAGGAGACAGAGGAGGTCCCCGGTTAGCCCTGGGCGCGGGGCGAGGACTCTGGTCAGAGGTAATTATGTCAGTGCGTTTTCTCGCCGTGACAGCCGAATAAACACAATCTCCAATAAACATCTCTAATGAGGGAGGAGGCCCGAGGATGGCTGGGTTTGATTTATGACTGGAGGAGAAGGTTCACTTCCCACTGCGAAGCGGGTAACCTGCTCGCCGCCCGGCTCTGGAGAACGGAACCCGCGGAGGAGAGGACCCCAGGCCCAGGTAAGGCGCTCGGCCGCGTGGCCACTTCTCTCCTTCCCGGGCTTCCCGAACAAGGTGGACAGGGGGCGGCCCTTGCTCAGAGTTGGCGGTGGTCCTGAGCACCTGTCACAGGTGCCTGAAATAGAAATGGCCTCCGAAGGTGCTCCCAGAAAGTCTAGAGAGGGGATGCCGGGAGCACGAGGGAGTGTGGGGAGAACCCAGGCCTGACCTAAGAGGCTCCCCAACCTCTCAGGCGGGTGCTCCAGTGCCTGGCGTAAGCCTTTCTGGCATCTCCGGCTGCGTGGGGCTAGACTCCTGAACCAAGAGGTAGTTTGGGGTCGTCCTTAACCTGACTCACTTTGGAGAAACTTCCGGCGGCCGGCTTGGTTTGTCCTGGGACGTGAGAGTAGCTGGACGCTGCTCTCCCCGGCACTCAGAGGCCCGACTACCCTGGTGCCCACTATCTTCCCACCCGAGCAGCGAGCGTAGCGCCCGCGGTAACCCGAGCCCGCGTTCTAGCTCAATGAGAATCGCTAATTATTAGGTCTTCCGAAGTGAAGCTCAAAGCGCACGCTGCGTGCTTAATGCGCTGCCCAGCTCTGTGGGCAGCATTCTTTCGTCCTCTTCTCCTTTCTGAGAAACGAACTCCTATCTCTCTGACTTTGTTTCGGCGCAACTATCTACACTTTGCAGCCGCCGGAAACTTTTGCTGCACTTCGCCCGACCCGCGCGGCGGGGCGTTTCTACGCGCTCCAGGCTCGGGTGGGGACCTCTGCACGCGTGAATGCCGCGAACTGCTAGTCAAGGGAGCTCCAGGTACAAACCGCATCACCCCCACCCCCAGCATGTCTCACGATCGCAAGAGGCTGCAACAGACAGTAGCAGCAGATCCCTATCTCCCTCTTCCTACTTCCCTCTCAACCCCTCCCCGCAGCTCAGCACTCAGCTGAAGTCCACTCAAAACACGAACGTTTTGCCACTTTTGCAGAAAAGCACGCTCGGCAAGGACAAGACACCCGCCCCCGCCCCCCCCATCTTATCCTGCCCTCTGTAATTCCCTATCACCTTTATCTCCTTTAAAAGCAAAAATCAAGCCCCTGGGCTACTTGAGGCCGGCTTGGTTTGGGACACCCGTCGTGGGCAGCAGAGGGACGGCACGGGTCCGAGCGGAGCCGGGGCCGGAGACCCGGCGGTTACCTGGGAACCGAGGGCGGGGAGGCAGGTGAGCTTGGCGGCGCGGGTTCCCACACTTCTCACCGCCGCTCCGCAGGGGGAAGTGGCAGATCTGACAGCCGCGTTCTACGCGAAGACCTGCCCCAGAGTTTAAATGTCAATGATAAGAAAAGAGGGTGCTCAGGCAGGCGCTAACTTTCCTTAATATCCATGCCAGCGAGGTCCTCATTGGCTGCCGGACCCGCGTGACGTCATGGCGGCCAGAGTTGGGCTCTGCTCCGTGCAGAGTTGCGCTCGCGCAGGGCGGGAGCCTCCCCTCCCCATCCCGAGTCCGGCCCGCTCAGTGCCCTGCCACGGCCTTACTGGGCCCAGCCCTGGGCTGCCCACGCCCAACCCATCTTGACCCGCCCCGCCCTCCTTTAGGCCGTAGAGTCAAACGCAAGGAAACTAGTCTTCCTGAGTGCGCTCTTCCTCCCCACCTGGCACGCGAGTCCCTTTCTCTGGGCTGGGCAACTGCTTTTCCGGGTGCCCACCGATGATCCCCTCTTCCAATCCTCGGAGGAAGTCACTTCATCAGAGGGACCGGAGGTGGCGCTGGGTTTGAGAGGGAGACTTGGCAGGAATCGTTTGCAGGAGGAGTTCGAGGAGAGATGGGTGCCCCAACCTGGCCATGGCGCCTACAAGTCACCAGCTGGGTGTAGACGGGGCGGCACGGACAATCCGTTCCCTCTTTGGCTAAGCCAAAGTTCTCATCAGGTCCGCTGGGTTCTGAGAAGGAGACCCCCAAAAGGCCATCCGTCCGTGGATCCCCTTCAACCACCCTCCCTCCTTGGGTTCCAGTCACGTAGGAAATGTAGGTGATTTTATTACTCTTTGACTTAGAGGTTAACAACTGTTGACTTTGTGGCCTGGAGGAGGAAAATAGGAAAGTCCCCGATTCTGAAGTCAAGATTCCCCTTCCTGGAGCCGAGGACATACAGAAATTGGAGCAGGATTGGCAGGATACTAACCTGGTGGTCTGTGTTGGTTTTTTTTTTTTTTTTTTTCCTCTTTCATGCGCTGTGGACCGGGAGATGGCTTAGTCGAGCTGGGCCTAGCTGTCTTGTGACGGGGACTTAGACCCGCGTTGTCATTCTGGTGTCTCCCTCCCTCCTCCCCAGCAGGGGAGGGGGCTTCTTAGTGTCCAATCCCTTCCTTTTCTGCTTCCTTCCGGGTCTCGAACTTGGAAGTGACAGAGGTCCGGCCCGGAGGGGCAGGGGGCGCTTGACGAGGTGGCGGCACGGAAAGCGGTGGGGCGTGGAACCGCCTTTAGGCAGTGGCCGTGGGAGGCCAAGCCCCTGAAGACCCGGGCGAGTCTGTGTGGAGGCCAGGAGGGGCACGTCTAGGCCGGAGGATGACCCGGGGCCGGGCTCCCGCGCGCCTTGCTCGAGCGGGGGCGGCAGGAGAGCCGAGCACAGATGGCGCCGAGGCGCTCGAGGTCCAGCGGTCCGCGCTCCCGCCCCCGGCACACCTGGATAGGTGTGCGACTTCGCAACCGGCTGGGAGGCGGCTCCAGGCAGCCCGCCTGCCGCCTCCTCTCGATCCTTCCAGCTCCCTGCCGGACTTGATACTCTTTCTTTTCTTTCTACTCTGTCCGTCGAGGGTAGGTAGAGAAGTGATGGAAAAGGGATATGGGAGTCTGTCGGCGGTGAGGTCTAAGCGTGGTGTTTCACTGATTTACAAACATTCCCCAGACTCCTCCCGGTTCCAAACCCCTGGTCTTCCAGTGTCGGGGACAAGAAGCGTCCTTCCACGCCCCCACCCCCTCCACCAGCCACTCTGATCTGGCCCAGGACCCCACTGATCTGATCAGGGGTCGGCCGGGGAGTGGCGCTCCGGGAGGAGTTTGCTCTGGTTTTCTCCGTCGCCATCAGCCGCTTCCCGTGACCTAGTTTCTTGGTAAACTCCTAGCTCACCTCCAGTATCTGGTCGAGGCCCCGGCCCCAGATGTCCTGAGGTTCCCTCGCCCCCAAGGTCCGCCTTGGAGTTTGGACTGCGGGTAGGCCTCTGGCTTGAGTAGGCCTTCGGAGTCCCTAGTTTCTGTCCGCGGCTCGCTTCCCACCCGCCCCCTCTGTGCGCCTCCGCCACGAAGGCTGCTCCGGGCTTGTTTGGAGTCCGGGCCATTAAGTGTGCGCGGATCCCTGCAACCCAGCAGGGTGCTCGAGAGCAACGCTGGAAACGCCACGGCCGCCGCCTTCTTATCTGCCTGTCAATAAAGGGCGCGCTCGGGGCAAGCTGGAGCATCGGGCCGTGGAGGCGAGGCCGGACCAGGCCCTTCCGAGCTGCCGGCCAACGCACAAGCCGCTCTCCATTTGCCCCGGGCACGGAAGCAGGGCGGGAGGAAGCTGGCGCTGAGGTGGCCACCCGGGAGGATGCGAGTTGCACGGCTGCCACAGCTCGGTACCCCAGCTATCTGGTGATCCAGGAGGACTCTGGAGATCCTTCCAGAACCCGAAAGCCAGGGTTCCCCTTCAAGCCCGCCTTGTGGGCAGCTTGTCTGGGCGAAAGTCTTCGTGGTGCCCAGTCCGCGAGGCCTAGCCTTTCCCCACCTGGGCACAGGCAGATTTCTGTAGGCCGCACGGGCAGACCGGCAACACGGGCGGCCCGGGGCATCATCGACGACTCGCAGTCCCGGGATGGGGGGAGCGCGACCCGAGGCGGGCTGCAGATGGTGTGCAAAGGGCCCGACACGAGAAAGGAACCCCTTTCCTTCCAGGCTTCCCCCCAGCTCAGGCTAGCTCAGGCTGAAATTCGCCGACACCCAGGACAGTCCCCGGCTCTGCTTCACCACCGCAGTAGCGAGCGGAGCTCTGCAGCCGCCTGTCCAGAGTGGTTCCCTGGTCACCCCCGGCTTGTGACGGCGAGAAAACCCAGAGCCTCCCTTCCAGCCCAGGTTGGGAGGAGGATGGGATTGAATTCAGGGCCTGAGATGGCGGGTAAGAGTGGAGTGAGGGAGCGAGAGGAGAGATTACAGAGCGAGGTTGCTTGGAAGGAGACTGGAGGAGAAGATAGCCGGTTGTTGGCTTGAAGTGTAGCAGAGATCTGTTGTTCTTGTCCAAGGTACGTTTCTCGCTCTCTTTACCCCCTCCCTCAACTACTTTGTGCAAATAAAGGCTTCCAGATTGGCGGAGCCCCTCCTGCCGGATCTGTGCTACAGGGTGGGTGGGAATTTGTTATTTGTCTTTTCACTGAGAATGACACTGAGTCTCCCGAACAATTGAAAAGTCGAAATGGATTTTTCCATCTTAGCATTTTAATTTCATTTTACTACGTCTGGACGATAACGCATGCTGTTAACTTCTGTTTTTAATTATTATTACTGGGTGGGTGCTAGTTCATAAAGGGGCTTAATAAAGCTGTTCGTATAAAAATTAATCGAGGGAGAGGGAAAAGTCTGATTAATTGAGGAAAAATACTATATATATATACATAGTATTTTTCCTCAATTAATCAGATATATATATAGTGTGTGTGTCATTTCAAACAGCTGTACAAGCCAGAAATCCTAAATATATTATCTCAGAAATTAAATTTACTGAGTAGTTGGTGTATGTATTTCTTGCTTCCCTCCCTTCCACTTCCTTCCCTTTAAGCAACATTTCATTTTAAATAAAAACTGGAGGAATGTTCATGAATCTGAGCATCAAAAAAGGAAGTAGAATAGATAATATTTGCTATCCCTTTACCCAGATCTAAAAGGCTGCATAAAGGCATGATTATATGCAACACTGGTTTCTCTGCTATTCAATTATTTTTCTGCTCTCATTCAAATAAATGATTGGTTTCTTCTCTGTTAAGTCAGTTCTACCCCACCATAAACTTTTCTTGCACATTTGAGAAAAATCTTCCAGTCCTTCCAGCTTGCTTCCCACTAAGAAAATCTGTATTACAATCAATTGAAGAAAACTCTGCTTTTCTTTCTCTCTTTCTTTTTTTTAATATTTTCATGTGAAGTCAGACTGTGGTACCATGTTTGATTTCTTTCTCTCTCTTGTCCGGGTGGGACTGAGACATTAGCTGAATTCCCTGGGGGTGATTGGATGCAATTCACTGAAAGTAGACAGGCACGTCCTGGATGTTAGAAATTCACTTTTTCTCAACATGACAAGGCCGCCTTCGATCTACAATTGTATTTGAATGGGCAATGAGCGGAAAGATCTCTCATCATTAAGCCTGTTTCTACTTTAACAAAATAACTAGAGCCTTCATTTGCACACAAATGCTCATAAAACTCAGATTCTCTGCAACTCTTTAATGAAAAAGGATGGCTGCCTAATTTAAACTGGAGGTGAGAAGGCAGAGAGAGAGATGGGGGTTTCAAAGACATCCCCTCCCTTCCCCCAAAATGTCCATGTGATTGAGTTGACTTTTTTTTTTTTTTTACTTTAAATCTTAAATAAGATGTGAGTTGTAACAAGAGGATTGGCACTTACTCTGTGACCCTTATAATTGGATTAAATATAGACTGAGACATACAAAAACACACCAAGATTGACACCTGCCAACTGGACTTCCTTATGATTGATTGTGATGCTTCGTGCTGGCAACAATAATGAAATAAATTGTACGGATAAAACAGCACATTTGTCATTTCCGTGCCATGAGTGAGGAAGTCAACGAGTTAGGCAAGCTGTTAGCTGACAGGCGCGAGCGGGAGGCAAGCAAAAGAGATAAATAAGGATTCCAGGCATTGACAGGACAAATTATAACTTGTCACAACCTTTTTAAATTCAGAAGTTTTCAATTAACATATATATTGCTGTTACATATAAGATAAGGGGGTGCTGACATAAAACATGAGCGATACTCAGGGACCCCCCCCACCACCACCAAAGGCTTGGGTGCCCAGGCCTCTCCAACTGTGATCTTAGGTGAGCCCCGGAGGGCACCCTTGGGCTACAGTGCCCAGTCAGTCCATAGAGGCCTCTGGACTGTGGCTGAGACTGTGCTAGGCTGAGGGGTGGCTCCTTCTTTTGCTTGACCTACAAACTGTGGCTCCAATACCCTTTCTTCGGTGAAGCAGAGACCCAGCCCAAAAGAGAACCCAGACAAGGCCTGCACCCAGGTCTGGCAGAATGAGCCCCACTCTCTGTCTGTCTTAGTTGCTGCATAGGAAGTAATAGGTAGAGGGTGGAAATGTCTTCTCCCATTTTACACTCCAAAGTCTTGCCCTCAGGAGAGAAACAGAGCTCCTGGTTTTGAGGTATCAGCAATGGCCACATCGTGGGGCCAGGCCTAGGCTCCTGAACCCTGGTGTGGCCTCTGGGACCCCTAGACTCCAGCTCTAATTGCCCAGCCAGGTGTCACCTGGATGGAGGGCACAAACCCAGCTCTTCTAGTACTACCCAGGATGACAGGCTACTTTCCCCTATTTATCCCTCGATTTTTGTTCACAATTTCAGGAGTTCCCTGTTTGCCCATGGATGGGGAGTACCCTGGGGGCCTGAGGCCATTCAAGAAAGGTTAGTGAGGTTTAGAAGAAGTAAAGCTCAGGAATTTTCAGCCAGGGCAGCTAGTTAGGGGCCACTTGGGAATTTCCGATGGAGTCCAGGGTATGGAAACCAGTGTGGGTGAAATTTGACCTGAGTTTGACAAGTGTGTAGGAGAGTGTAAACTTAACCATCTCCACTCCCAAAGGAGGTTGACCTCTTAGTTTTAAGATTAGTACCTCTCCCACCTCCACACCCCAGATAGAATCTGGACTTTAAAGGTGTACTACTGGTACTTGTCTGCCTGTGTCCCCACCCCATGCCAAACTCCGGTTGGAACTTAGAAAGTTAGCAGCAGGAAGTGAGTCTCCCTAGGAGCAGAAGACTGGGGGAAGATTAGCGTCTGGAACGGGGAGGGCCTGATCCTTGCCTGGCCTGGGAGCTTGAAGCCACTGCAAACGGGGCACGTCCAGTTCCAGGCAGGCCAGGCAGGCCCAGACCCGGAGGGCGCCAGGCTTCTTCCCCAGGCTGTGGTCCGCGTCACCTGCCTGCGCTCACCTCCAGCCCGAGTCTCGCTGTGTGGTGCCGGGAGCCCGCGCCCTCGTGGGGAAAAGCGCACCTTGCTATCGAGGCCACTACCTGTCATTACAAACACTTTTTTGAAAAAGCGCGTCAACCCCAAACTCCAGCGTCCTAATCTCCTGCGCTCGCCACCAAATGAAACAGCGCGAAGCCCTCAATCTTTCCAAAGAAGGAGAAGAAGAGGAAGGGGAGGGAGGGAAAGGGAAGCAAAAAACAAGTTACACGGAATTAGTTGGAAGCTGCCGCATTCCCCAGCGACCGCAGCCATTAACATTATAATCTCAAACGCCATTTTTTATGTAACACTATTGTTAGTAAATCAACTCCTCAGGTCCTCTGAGACGCTGACCCCTGGCAATGCAGTGAAAGTGTAATTATCTCCCCGAATCTTGGACAGATTTAAGAGATTACATTTCAACTAAATCTATATCAATGCTAATTCCCTCTCTCCTCCCCCCTAGTCTGCAGGTGCTAGGCACTGGAAATGGCGTCAGGCCCCAGCAAAACGCTTCACAAAGAGAAGGCTTGCTGCGTACAGGGCCAAAAGAAATGAAACCCCACATAAAATTACACCTATTTTTTTTTTTTTTTTTTGCTACAAAACCTGGTTCTTATATAGCAAAGTTAAACAAAGCAGCTATGCTAAATTAGCGTTACATAAAGGCGAGTTTAATGCTCGGTTACAGTCAACTGGTGTATCTCTGATGGCTAATTGTCTATCAAAATTAAAGAGAAAAGAACAAATGATTCGTTATAAGAAGGTGTTAAAAGCTTCAACAAAAGCACATTTCACAAATATAATATCGGCAGCTCAGGGATTGCCCGCGGGGTTGTTCAGGCCCCAGCCCTGCGCAGCTATGAAAAGTGGGGTGCGGGGTGCTATTTGCCTGGCAAGAGCTCATTTCCTCCCGAATGAGTGTAATAAAAACCCGAGAGGCGATATTAGTGTAAAGATCGGGATTACTCCTAATCGGTGCGATGGACGTGGGCTTCAAAGGCGACCCCTACTCTCTCTGCCCGTTCTAGGGGCAGAGGGCGCTTTGCCATCCCCGGAGGACCCACACTCAGCTCGCCAACACTTCACGTTGAGGGACAAGAGAGAGCTCGGACGCGCTCGGGGTAGTTTCAACAAAGGAGAGCAGGTTCAGCGAGTCCTGGGTCGTTCTTGCCTTCTCTGGGTTGGAAGATCTCCGATGCGCGGGCACGTGCCTTTCTGATGCACAGTTTTGGCCTCCGGGGACGCAGGCTGCTGGAGCCAGCCCACCCTCCTAGGCTGTGGAGAACACACAATATAATACGGTGGCCCCCTTCCCCAAGGAGACACCAGATCTAGAACTCCAGGCATATTTGTTGTTCAAAGTTAATTAAACCTGAAAGCTACCAAAATGCGCGCGCCGGGCGCAAGGAGGCCAATTCCGGACTCGCGCCGCGGCCGGCCGGCAGCGCTGGAGAAGCGGCGAGGGCCGCCCGGGCTCGCTCACTCCGCCGGAGTCTCTATAAGAGAATCTGAGGCTGGGGAATAAACGCCGAAACCAAATTAGGCAGCAAGAGCAACAAACCGTCTGGAAAATGGACCCACAGAGCCGCAAGAATCTACCTTTTTTTTTTTTTAATCGTTGACAACTCGTGTCCTAAAGAAAGTGTACTGAAGATAATTGAAATGATTACAATTCATTTCTGCCTGACTTTGAATATGAACAGTCACATAACGACAACCCCTCTGTACAACAACAGTTTAATTTCCAGATTCGACTTCGGGATCCTAGCGCCAGCCGCCGGGGCAACCCGGCTCTAAATGCAGAAATCTTGGCTCTTGCCCCTTTCATTCATTTCGGGGACGTGGGGGTGGGATAGGGGTGGAGAATGGGTTTGTTCCCTCGCCCCTCGAAACTTGTTCTGAAAATCTCAGGGACTAGTGGACACGGAGGAATGGACAGTCGAGACAATCGCCGTCAAGGGGCCACCTTTGCCCGAAGGGGCTGCGGGCGATGGCAAGGATTGTTGTCCCCAGGAGTTCTAGGGCCCGCAAGGGACAGATTTCCCCAGCTCCCACCCTTGCCCTGCTAGGTCTAGGGAGGAC
>SJXQ01001137.1:135126-307251 GCA_006408695.1 Aepyceros melampus
GCTCGAGCCCGCCGCCCCCTCCCCAGGCGCGGGGTCCCGGGGACAGACCCTACGCCCCTCTCCGCGAAACTACCGCCTCTAAAAAAAGACCATCTGGTAATTGTCTTTCTTTAGATCTTCCCTTAATTATGCTTTTAATTAAAGATGGTTCAAGGCACCGGACCACATGAAGGGCAGTAATTACAAATTACATTACAAACGCGACAGATGTAGCGGGATCTGGTGGGGAAAAGGTACTGGAATAAAAATTTGACTAAACTTTGGGATAAATTAATCTGCGGCTTGGAGAACAGAAGCACAGTTCTGATTATGTAGGCTCCAGCCAGGATTTAAGTTTTGTGTCATGATTGTTTTCATATTTCTTTGACGTCTATTGATTTGGAGGCAGCTGCAAGCCTTTGTCACAGGAGAGAAGAGCAGTCACAATATATTAGCTTGATGGCATAACTCGAACTGGAGAGGCGAGGGGAGCCGGAGTAACGGGGGCGCACGTGACCCCGCCCGGGGCCTCCTGGCCCAACCCTTACATTAACTTGTTCTAGCAGGAATAATGGAGTATTACTACTAATGCTTGGTCAGGAGGTGCGTCTCTGCCTAGGACGCGGGCGGCAAGAGTGGCGCGGCCTGGGAGCGGGCCAGCCACGGTGTCCCGCGCCCCTTCCTCTCCGGCCGGCCGCAGCCCCGCGCTTCAGACCCCACTTCTGAACTCCCAGCTCCGCGCCCACGTCGAGGGGCGCCGCGATGGGACAAGCTCCACGGCTCCCGGGTTAGGCCCGCAGGCGCCAGGCCAGATCCCCACCTCAGCCTCTCTTGGGGGCCTCCTGCAGGCGGGATCGGGGCAGGAGGACCCTGGACCGGGAAGACTACAGATAGGCGGGTGCCCGGCCTGACCTGGCTTGCGCGGCCGCCCGGCGCTCCACCGGTTCGGCGAGCCCAAAAGCGTGACGCAGATTGTGAAAACAGAAGGGAGGGAGTTGGGTCATTTCCTTCGCTAATCATCGACCCCTCTCTCGCCTGCTCCATCCTCCACTCGCACCGCATCCCTGCAGCCGGCCAGCCTCGAACTCTCTTCCAAGTCAGGTTCTGACTCACTTTGAGTCAGTGGCTGCACTTTATGGGGAAAATATACATGCCCATCACTCACCCATCTATTTACAGCTCCGGTGCAGGGACAATTAAGCACGCCCACTTACGGCTTTCGAATCACCCAGTTGCTTTCACAAATTGATACAACCCTAATTTTGACGCAAATTTTACCAGTGCACCTTGCCAGAGAAGAATGTTCACTGAAAAGGTGTGTTATCCACGCCTGAATTAAACGAAGAGAACAGGACTGTCGTTGGAGAAGACCCAGCGGCCTGACACTTTTTCTCGCTGCGGGGGAAGGAAAGTTTTTCTTTTGATTCGTCCTCTCACTTTGTTTCTCTTTTCTTTGGCGTTACAGTTTCCGAGAGGAATGTAAATATTTTGACTAGACCTCTGCAGGGGCCTTTTAAACACCAGGCACAATCGTCTGTGGAATACTGTAGTTCATAGTTTCAAAACTTGGGTGTAAGAGCCTCGCTTGCCCCGGAAACCCATAGAAATAGGGGCGATTTCTTGACTTCCTATTTGTATCATGAAATATTCCCCAGAGTTTGTCCAAATTTTAAGGACGTTTCCTATCGCTGCACTTTCCAGTTAGTTGCAGGGAAGAAAAATCCCTACAGGGTTGTAGCTAGATCAAATGTCACCTTGCTTCACCCTTACCTCTCTTGCCTTTCCTGTGGGTCATGTGCAGGAAGTGTGCAAAAATAAAGTAATTTTTGAAAACATTAGAGCCCTGTTTAACTCTTCTGTGGGAATTTCTTTCTTTTCCTAGTTTAGTATTTGATACAAAACAGAAAAGTTGAAACAGAATGCAAAGTTCGGAGAAACTCAAATAAGGAGGAAAATAGTGCTAGGAAATCTCCCTAGCTTCTGTATATAATACAAATAATGTAATGAATGTCTTTTCATTCAAAATGAAACAAAAATTGCCAAGAGGCATAACACACGGTGTGTTTTTCACATGATATGTTTTCACATATGTTTTTCAAAAAAATATATTCCGAACATTCTCCAGTGTCAATGTACCTATGATTTTATAGCCTGAAAATATTTTAAAATACAGATATGATATAAAAACATAGACTTCAACTCTGTTTTTGTTAAAGTTGTTATCTTATTCTTGATTTTTAAATACCTGCACTGTTAATGTCAGTCGTGGCCATTGTAGGGCCTGGATGCTCTAGGAAGACAACCAATGTGTTTATTTCTCTTTCTTACTCTGTTACAGTTTGATGAATATTTTATACAAAACATTTTGGGCAACCTTAAGTCCTTTTAAAAAATCAAATACTCTATATTTGTAACAAATAAGACTGAAAATTTTTGTTTTGTTATAGTTACTTTAATGAAATAAGACATAATGCTGAGAATTTAATGCCTTACACAATGCTGAGAAAAATACTTGAATGCAGAAAAAATATAATGCTGTTGGAACTGCCTATAATACTGCTTGTGGTCCTCCTTTTCTGTGTGTGTTTAAGGAATCTGAGTTTTTCAGTGAACAGTATTTTGCTATTTCATTCTGTATTGCCATAAGAATACGAGCCTGTACTGCTTGCCTTGCTGTGTTCTCACAGCTTATGTGTGCCCTATGAATTTCAATAATATAGATTACTGCTTAAAAGAGGAAAGAATGGTTACTTTATGTCTCATTGTTCTTTCTTTACAATCTGCTCCAAAATCTTTTTTTTTTAATAACAAATACCATTGCAGCTATTTCTCCTCAATTTCATGATGAAAGTAAATGGCAAATGCCGTTCAATTTAGTGGAACTCAAACAAAGAGAATATAAAGATTTTGTTCCATGCCTCCCTGAAATCTATTTTTGGACTTGAAAACAGAATTGGGCTGGAGGCAACATCAGTACACATCTCTGACTCCATATGAGGTTACTTGAAGCAGGTGGCTTTGGGGTTGGTTTTGGAAACAGAAGACATACATGGAAGTGTGTGTTCCTTAGAAACTCACAAGCTAAGGGGGACTACAGGATGAATAAAAAAAAAAAATACCCTAGGCTCTCACCTGCCTCTGAGTTGCAGGCAAAGAGGAGTTTCCTCTCATCTTGCCTACATTACTTTTTGTGTGTGTGTTTGGCTGCTGAACCAGAGAGCAGCCTGCAGCATCTTGCCTTTGGGGACTTCCTGTGGCTTTGCCACATTCCCTGGAGAAGTTCAGAATCCTGGAATCGATGGAGGGATTAAAGAGCCACAGGCATCATCTCCCCTCTAATCCATCTGGGGCTGATGTAGTATTGATAACAACCTTTCTGTTGCTTGACAGTTTCAGACCATTCAAATGAGAACAAATAATAGGAATTTGGTAGTGGAGGTGGGGATAAAGTAGAGGCAATTGATATAGTCTTGGGGATTGAAAGGATTGGTTTCTATTCCAAAACCATGGACCCAAGTATGAAATTAAACACTTCCCACTCATTTCTTTCACAGCAATGCCTCCTCTTTTGAATATTGCAGTGCATTCGGATTGGGGGCATTGACACATTCATTTACCAAGAAATCTTCCATTGTTGCCAGGACAAGACAGTACTCAGCTGATTGAATTTTGTAGCTTCAGTTTGCTTGCCTCTCCCTGCTTTAAGCTACTATATTAGGTAATCAAGAAGCCCATTCCATTAGATAATAAGAATCAGGGACAAGATAGATATAATACTAATTAAACAAGGACTCATATCCTGTTTTAAAAACTCCCTGATAAGCACAGCCACAATCACATCAGTAGGTCAAGCAAAAATCTGAAGATAAAATCAACGTCAGTTTTCTGTCTTAGTGACAGCCAGAGACCCACCAGAGTCACATCCAATGACTCTTTATCTCACTATTGTCAATGACTTCAGTTATGTTGTAGATCCTATCATGCCCCCACCATGATAATGTTTATAGCATCCCTCACTTTGAAACAGACTCGCACAGAGCAACAACACACTAATAATTACAGCTGTCAGACAACTGAGTGGTCTGCTTTATGAAGTGAGGTGTGTGGAGACACTGGGAATGTTCAAATGGAATCTGGGTTGCAGCGAAGGTTAAATCTTCATGAAAAATGGTTGAGAAAATTGACCTATTTCCCAAACTCCTGTTCAGGACTAGCTATGTCAGGATCCTTCAAAGAACATTTTGTTATCTACTGGTTAATACAGTAAGTAGTTTTAATATGATTACTTTTTGAATATGATTATGTATTCATGTGGTTCTGAAATCTAAAGGTTCAAAAAAATGTTGTGAAAATCCTCCTTCTTATCCTGTCACCTAGCCACCCAGTTTTTAGCTGTTGGAAGGAACTAATATTACCAGTTTCTTGTGTATGTTGTTGTTGTTTAGTCACTAAGTTGTGTCCAACTCTTTTGCGACCCCATGGACTGTAGCTGCCAGGATCCTCTGTCCGTGGGATTACCCAGGCAAGAATACGGGAGTGGGTTGCCATTTCCTTCTCTAGGGGAATCTTCCCCACCCAGGGAGTGAACTTGTGTCTCCTGCATTGGCAGGCAGATTCTTTACCTCTGAGCCACCAAAGAAGCCCTTCTTGTCTAAAGGGGAGCTTAAAAATACAGAATCCCAGGGCCTCCTTAATGAGACTCTTTGGAAAGAAGGGCCTTACCGCCATCTGGGTTTTTCTGTATATTTTTCGGCACCACTCGGTTTGTGGGATCTTGGTTCCTGGACCAGGGATTGAACCCAGGCTCCAGGCAGTGCAAGCATAAAATCCTGACCACTGAACTGCCAGGGAATTCCCTTTACCATCTGTCTTTAAAACCTCTCTAGGTAATTCTGTTGTGTTGGGCACAATGGACTTACCTCACTGCTTTCAAACACTGATAGTTTATGGAAACTTCTAATACAATAGTATTCATTCCATATATTTCCATAGTATGTGCAAAGTATTTTCAAAACCAGTCTATTTTTTAAATTCTCCTTTCAACTCTATGGTTTATATGATTATTCAGACATCTAGGGTCCTCTATCCGCTAGGCCATTGCCTTTGTTTACAAAACTCACGGCTTTAGCTTTCTTCAGGTTCTGGCTCATGGGAAGTGACAAAAGGAGGCAGGAAACATGCCATGGTCTGTAGGTCTACAGTGGAAGTGACACACATCCCCTCTGGCACTTCATTGCCCAGAACTTAGTCACAATAAACTACAGATAGAACTGGGAAATGTATCAACCCCCATGCAAAGAAGGAAAGGATTATGGATTAGGTAGATAGCCATCATATTTACAACAACACACGATGTAGTCAGGAAATGGTGATAATCCAGGTAAGAGCTAAAGATGATAGCAGAGAAGAGTGTGAGAAGTGATTGGATTCTGGATATATTAAAAAAAAATTTTCCCTAATAGATTGTACTGGGTTGTGAGAGAATGAGTCAAAGTTTTAGCCTGAGAAACAGAAAGAATAGATTTGCAGCTTATAGAGAAGAGGAAGACTGGGGCAGTGGGATGAGGATTATGGAGAAAAATGACTAACTTGGTAGTAGGTATATTGAGTGTGAGGTGTCTATTAGACATCCAAATGAAAATATAATGTTAAGAGTTGAATTTATGACTCTACTGTTCTGGGAATCTGTCCAGGCTGGTAAAATTGGGAATAGTTAACAAAGAGGTATGTTTTAAAATTCATTATTAATAATTAATGCTTGGCTGTTCTAGATCTCTGATCTGTGCTCAGACTTCCTCTAGATGCGGTGAGCAGGGGCTGCTCTTTGCTGCGGTGTGCTGGTTTCACATCAAGCTGGCTTCTCTCGTGGTGGAGCACAGGCTCCAGACGCGTGTGCTTCAGTAGTCGCAGCATGTGAGCTCAATAGTTGTGTCGCCTTAGTTGCTCCAAGGCATGTGGGATCTCCCCAGACCAGGGATCAAACCCATGTCTGCTACACTGGCAGGCGGATTCTTATCCACTGTACCACCAGGAAAGTCCCTGGGATAATTTTTTAAACTGTGAGATTGAATGAAATTAGAGAGGGAGGCAAACCAGGCAGAGAAGAAGTCTGAGGATCAAGCTCTGAGCTGTATCAATGTTTAGAGTTCTGAGATTTGAGGAAAAAATCAACAAAAGAAATCAAGAAAATCAGCTTTGAAGGCAGGAGGAGAGCCCCAAAAGAGTGACACATAGGAGGCGAAGTGGAGAACGCACAAGAGAAAACTGACCGTAGGATTTACCAATGTGGAGTCTTGTCAACGGGACCTTGTCACGAACCGTTGAGTAACGTGAATAGTGGGAATAAAATCTTGTTGGAGGAAGATCCCTGCACAGTGAGAGGAGAGACATTTGAGGCAGGACAGTACATGCAACTATTTCAATGATTTTTTTTTTTATTGTTGTTGTTGCAAAAGGGAACAGGACAACGAGGCAGTAGATAGAGGTCAAGATCTATCTTTAGGGAGCTCCCTGGTGGCCTAGTAGTTGGAATTTGGGGCTTTTACTTCCAGGGCCCAGGGTTAAGGAGAGACTAGTGTGAAAGTGTCAGAGAGAACAAGTCATGCGGTGTGAAGGGCATGGAGAGAAGCAGCTACCACCTGAAGAAGTGGCAGAGGAAGATTCAAGAGTCAGAAGAAGAAAATGAAAAGAGGATGGAGGTGATTGTGCTGAGACAGACCTGAGGGTGCAGAGGAAGGTGATGGGGCAGGTAAGGACAAGGACTCAATTGCATGGGATCCTGAACTGCCCAGGTGGCACAGTGTAAAGAATCCACCTGCAGTGTAAGAGATGTGAGTTTGATCTCTGGGTTGGGAAGGTTCCCTGCAGGAGGAAATGGCAACCCACTCCAATATTCTTGTCTGGAAAATCCCATGGACAGAGGAGCCTGGAGCTCCCCTGTAGTCCACAGGGTCTCAAAGAGTCAGATACTACTGAACCTCCCATATCTTAGTCTCTCTGGGAATGCCAAGATTTTATGACTTCTGATGAACTCCCTCCCTCCAGGAGGTTTCTCTCTTATTTCTGCAGGACCATCCTCTCTAGCCGTCCCAAATTCTTCTGGCCCACCCTGCATCTTCTCTTTCATTCACCTTCCAGGCTTTCCACTTACCTTCCCATTTCTCTCCTCCCTTGCTCCATCCACCCCTGGTTCTAAATATTTGCCTCCTTTATTGGTTTCTCCATCTCACCCAATCTCAAAATGTTGGTGTTTCCCAGGTCTTAATATTGGAACCTCCCTTCTCTAGTAATGTTTTTACCTTGAGTGAGTAGCTTCATCCATTCTCATACTAATTTATCACAGATGAATATTTCCAGCCCTCATCTCCTTCCTCCTTCCTTTCCTCTTTCCTCTCTTGCCTATTCCTTTTGTTCTCCTTTCTTACTTAGGACATGGAGTGTAAAATAGCAGAAAGAGAAAAAGAAATGACAAGTGGCTCCATCAGCTGTTAGCACTTGGCGGACACAGGGAGTATTGTTCCCAAGAGGACTCTGAGGAAGAGGTCTTACTGTCTCCTCCTTTGCCTCTGTGTTCCTGTATATTCATGTTCTCCTCACATTGCCAGAACTGGAAGAGGGAGAGCAACACTCTCTCAGGAATGAACATCAACAGCCAAGTTTGGTCTAGTCCATTCAGAACTTACTAGACAACCTCCTCTACACACAGCCACGGGAAGAAGCTTCAGGAAGCTGCACAAAAGATGCAGAGAGTACACTCTTACTTCTCAAGAAGATAGAGGAGGAAGGCAGCCTCCAGAAACCACTGATGGAAGCGTACAATGCTGCCAAACAGCACCATGATCACCATCAATTCCCACCATCCTCACTCTCTGACTTAAAGTGCCATGTTCTAGCCGGTTGCTGAGTTATCAAAGGTTACTCATAACTCCCAATGGGGAGAAAGTTTTTGTCTTATGGGCTTATTAACCTTAGTTTATATAGACTATAATTACTGAATGGTAGACTTACAAGACGGAGAAGGAAATTGCAACACACTCCAGTATTGTTGCCTGGAAAATCCCATGGACAGAGAAGCCCGGCAGACTGCAGTCCATGAGGTCGCAAAGAGTCAAACACAACTGATTGGCTAACACACACACACACACACACACACACACACACAGATTTACAAGAGGGGCTTTCCAGGAGGCACTAGTAGTAAAGAATCCACCTGCTAAGGCAGGAAACATAACTATGGGTTCCATCCCTGGGTCAGGAAGATCCCCTGGAAGGGGGCATGGCAACCCACTCTAGTATTCTAGCCTGGAGAATCCCGTGAACAGAGGAGCCTGGAAGGCTACACTCTGTAAGCTAGCAGAATTGGACATGACGGAAGCAACTTAGCACGCAGCCATCCACACTTACAAGGGACTTCCAGAGCATCTTTAGAAAACATATTATTCAAATAGATACAATGTCGTTTCAGCGTTATTTTCCCCACCAAGTCGCAGTAATTTTTCTCAAGGCTGCTGAGAGAGCAGATAAGAGGACTGGCTGCAGGACCTTATAACCCCACTTGCCTCCCAATTTCCCCCACCATGAGCTGCTTCCCTAAATCGAGGACACTGTAGGAATCAATCCGATTCATTGAGAAATTTGTCTGTGGCCCAGTGGCTAGATAGGGCTGGAGATCGGATGGAGATCCCGGTTCCCGAGGCAACGCCGTCTGCCTTCTGGCCCAAGTACTTCCATCCTCGTCTTACAGTCCACTCAGCCCTCCACTGCAAGCTCAGCCCCGCACCAGCCTTGGGGACTGATGAGGTTCAGAGGCAGAGGAAGCAGGATGTGACTGGGATCAGGGGTTCAAATCAGTGGTGATCCTGCTCTGAGCTCAAATCTGGAGTCAGCAACAACAAAGTCAGTGGTGATCCTGCTCTGAGCTCAAATCTAGAGTCAGCAACAACAAAGTCAGTGGTGATCCTGCTCTGAGCTCAAATCTGGAGTCAGTGGCCGCTTAGCTTGCCACACTGTGACCAAGCCCCTGCCCTGAACCTCATCATAAGATCACTGGAACCTGAGGCTCTCCCTTGGCTTCTGCCCAATGCTCATATCCTCAGGGCTGGGGGCAGCTAAGGGGACAGAGTCAGTGTCACCTTGAACAAAACATCAACACGAAGTATACTAAGTGAACAGTCAGTTTGGGCACCTTTTAAAAATGTATCATTTAACACATGAACTTACAAAAGAGAAAGAGACTCGCAGACTTCAAGAAGGAATTTATGGCTGCCAGTAGGAAGGATGGGGGAAGGGATAGTTAGGGAGTTTGGGACTGAAGTGTACACGCTGCTATATTTGAAGTAGATAACCAGCAAGGACGTATTGTATAACACAGGGAACTCTGCTCAATGTTATGTGGCAGCCTGGATGGGAGAGGAGTTTGGCAGGGGAATGGATTCATCTATATGTATGGCTGCATCCCTTCACTGTTCGCCTGAGACTATCACAACATTGTTTGCTAATGGGCTGTATACCTCAATAAAAAATTTAAAAAATTTAATAAAAAGTATGTCATTTAAGAAATAACAGTAAACTTCATAAGCAAAATTTCTAATTTAAGCAATATAAGTCTATAAAATTTGGAAGTGAGTTTCTTCTTCTTTTTCAATCCTAACCACATCTCTAAAAATGAGAGTTCTTGAGAATTTCCTGGCAGTCCAATGGTTAGGATTCCACACTCTCACTGCCAAGGGCCCAGGTTCAATCCCTGGTCAGGGAACTAAGATCCCACAAACCATGTGGCATGGCCAAAAGAAAAAAAGAATTCTTATTAACAGTTTAATCATCCTTGGGGGAAAAAAAAGTGAAACTGTTAGTTGCTCAGTTGTGTCCACTCTTTGCGACCGCATGGACTGTAGCCTACCAAGTTCTTCTGTCCATGGAATTATCTAGGCAAGAATACTGGGAGTAGCCATGCCCTTCTCCAGGGGAATCTTTCCTACCCAGGGATTGAACCCAGGTCTCCTGCATTGCAGGCAGATTCCTTACCATCTGAGCCACCAGGGAAACTTAGTAATCCTTAATAATCCTTAGTAACTATTTCAAATTCTTTTCAACACTAGCTAGATGTTTACATGCACATATATCTATGCTAATTTGTGGAGATAAAGGCTTCTTTTTTTTCCTCCAAAGGGATTCATTTAATAGGGATATCTTTCCAAGTCATTGCCATAGTAGTTCATTTTTAATGGCTACACAATATTCCACAATGTTATTTAAATGGTCCCGTAATGATGGGCCTTTAGGTTGACTGGAAATTTTTCCATTATAAGCAATGCTGCATGCAGTGTGCTTCCCTGTATAAGTATTCTTGTGCTTGAAGTTTGGAAGTTAGACTCCTAGAAACAAAGTTGCTACTGCATGTGCACTGTAAAATTTGATAGACACTGCCAAATTGTCCTTCTCACCAAATCACGTACCAGCCTCCACTCCCACCGGCAGTGCATGAGTATGTCCCTTTCTACACACCCTACCCAGTAATTTGCTTCCTTCTGGAGGTCTGCAAAGAAGCAATCTGTCAGACAGCTGAAGAGGCAAATGAGAATCTGTGTACAATGAATACACCTGACACCTTGTTGAATCCCAGAGCTCGTTCTGCTGATTGGGCTGCCTAAGGGGGGGTCCCCCCTCTCTCTTGGCTCCATGGGGAGCCTAGACGAGGAATGGTTGATGAGGGGCACTGGGGCACTCTCCTTTGCTTTGATTTAAAGTCTGCTCCTCAGTCCACTGCTATTCAGAGACAACATGCTCTGATGGCCGATAATATGCTCTATTTGTATTCTAGCTGGGTATAGTATTATAGCCAAGTGTTTATTCATTTCCATCAGGCAAAGTCTGCAGGCACTGGGTGCTCACTTGATCTTTAATTGTAATCACAAAATCAAAGTCCCACTGTCATCTCAAAGGCTCACTCAGACTCCCAACTTTAGAAGGTCTATTGGCCTTCATTCCAAGTGTGTAGGACAGGTGGATGTCTGGGTTACAGGGCTCCCTTCCCATTGCCTTCTCCACTGATTTAAAGTAAAGTGCAAAGGAAGAGAGAGCCGTGCTTGCTGAAGCTCAGCACTTTTACAGCCAATGATTTTCATTAACACTGATGCCCACTTTTGTTTTTAAGACCACTTAATAGACTCCATTTCTTAAATCAAAACCACAGATTAATCTCTCCAGACTGAGTCTTTGGAAGAGAATGCTCACAAATTTATTCAGAGGACTTCAAGCAGTAAAAATAATGTGCAGTTCATTTTAATGGGTAATAAGAGGCCCCAAGAAAAATGAATCTTTCCACATATGTAGTAGATGCTTTCCAAAGGAGATTAACTTACTCCTTTATATTATTAAAGAGAAGAGCCTTTTGGGTTTTGTGAAATTGACATGGTTACAGTAAATAATCAAATAATGCAAAAAACTACAATGGACAAAGTTTAAAAAATAAACTATGAAATCATTAGAGAATCACGTTTGCACTTTAATGAAGTGCATTGCTAGAAACAGTCTGATTTTATATGGCCTATGTTCTTGTAAATTGCTTTTTTCCACTCAAAACTATTAATTGCCATTTTCTTGTGTTTATTATTTGGACATTGAGAAACATTTTATCCTATGGTTTCATCACTATTTGGTCAGTTCTGTAATGATTCCATAGCACATTTTGAATATTTATTTCCTCACTGGGTAGCAGACGTTGACTATGAAACATTCAGTTCAGTTCAGTTCAGTTGCTCAGTCGTGTCTGACTCTTTGCGACCCCATGAATCGCAGTATGCCAGGCCTCCCTGTCCATCACCAACTCCTGGAGTTCACTCAGACTCACGTCCATTGAGTCCGTGATGCCATCCAGCCATCTCATCCTCGGTTGTCCCCTTCTCCTCCTGCCCTATATAAGTTAAATAAGCAGGGTGACAATATACAGCCTTGACGTACTCCTTTTCCTATTTGGAACCAGTCTGTTGTTCCATGTCCAGTTCTAACTGTTGCTTCCTGACCTGCATACAGATTTCTCAAGAGGCAGGTCAAGTGGTCTGGTATTCCCATCTCTTTCAGAATTTTCCACAGTTTACTGTGATCCACACAGTCAAAGGCTTTGGCATAGTCAATAAAGCAGAAATAGATGTTTTTCTGGAACTCTCTTGCTTTTTCCATGATCCAGCGGATGTTGGCAATTTGATCTCTGGTTCCTCTGCCTTTTCTAAAACCAGCTTGAACATCAGGGAGTTCACGGTTCACATATTGCTGAAGTCTGGCTTGGAGAATTTTGAGCATTACTTTACTAGCATGTGAGATGAGTGCAATTGTCCGGTAGTTTGAGCATTCTTTGGCATTGCCTTTCTTTGGAATTGGGATGAAAACTGACCTTTCCAGTCCTGTGGCCACTGCTGAGTTTTCCAGATTTGCTGGCAAATTGAGTGCAGCACTTTCACAGCATCATCTTTCAGGATTTGAAACAGCTCAACGGGAATTCCATCACCTCCACTAGCCTTGTTCGTAGTGATGCTTTCTAAGGCCCACTTGACTTCACATTCCAAGATGTCTGGCTCTAGATTAGTCAACACATCATCATGATTATCTGGGTCGTGAAGATCTTTTTTGTACAGTTCTTCCGTGTATTCTTGCCACCTCTTCATAATATCTTCTGCTTCTGTTAGGTCCAGACCATTTCTGTCCTTTATCGAGCCCATCTTTGCGTGAAATGTTCCCTTGGTATCTCTGATTTTCTTGAAGAGATCTCTAGTCTTTCCCCTTCTGTTCTTTTCCTCTATTTCTTTGCATTGATCGCTGAAGAAGGCTTTCTTATCTTTTCTTGCTATACTTTGGAACTCTGCATTCAGATGCTTATATCTTTCATTTTCTCCTTTGCTGACATGATAGGTGGCATGGCACAGACTTTAATTTGCTTAATTTTAAAAAATTGAAGTGAAATTGGCAAAAACATTATATAAGTTTCAGGTGTACAACATTATAATTTGATATTTGTATACACTTCAAAATGATTACCAGCAAAAGTCTAGTTATCACTCATCACCATACAATTGTCCTCCTTCACCCACTGTGTCCCTCCATCAACTCCCTTCCTCTCTGGTAACCACCAAGCTGTCCTCTGTGCCAGGGAGATAAGTTTTTGTTCTGCTTGCTTAGTTTTTCAGATTCCACCTATAAATAAAATCATAAGGTCTTTGTCTTTCTCCATCTGACTAATTTCACTCAGCATGGTACTCTCAGGGGTCATCTCTGTTGTCACAAAGGGCAAGATTTTCTTCTTCGTTATGGCTCTGTAGTGTAGTATTTCGTTCTCTATACATTCACATCTTCTCTATCCCTTCACCCACCAGGGGACACTTAGGTTGTTCCCACACCTGGGCTGTGGTAAACAATGCTGCAAGAACATAGGGCCGCATATGTCATTTCCAATTAGTGTTTTCATATTCTCTGGCTAAATACCCCGAAGTGGAATAGCTGGGTCATGTGGTAGTTCTCTTTTAAATTTTTCTGAGGAATCTCCATACTGGTATACATGGTGGTTGAATAAATTTACATTCCCACCAACAGTTGTTGAAGGCTTCTCTCTATATATATCCTCTCCAGCACTTGTTATTTCTTGTCTTTTTGATAATAGCCATTCTAACAGGTGTGAGATGATATCTTACTGTGATTTTGATTTGCATTTCCCTGATGATTAGCGATGTTGAACATCTTTCCATGTGCCTATTGGCTATCTGAATATCTTCTTTGGAAAAATACCTGTGCAGATCCTCTCCCCATTTTTCAATCAGGTTATTTATGTTATTTTGTTGTTGAGTTGAATTTGCATTTCCTTATCAGTGAAGTTTGACAGTTTTTCATACATATAATGATCAATTTATATTCTGTGTTCATCGAAAAATATAGAATATTTATTTATCAAGAATAGTAACCATGTCACGTTTTGTATATGTTTCTCATTAGTGTTATAATTTTGTTTTTATTTTAATTAATTATATATTTGCATTCCCCTTTAAAAGTGAAAAACGCACTTTAAAGGGGGAAATTATACATGTTTCATAATGTTACCAAAACTCTGACTGAAGGAAACAAGGGGTAAGTGGTACCCTCCACTGAGGACGCAAAAGGATCCACTTGGCAGTTACTCTACCAAAGCCTCTAAAGATATTCTGACACTATTTGCTTATGCATTTTCCAAAAGTAAGGAAAGAAAACCCAGTTTCATTCCTTTTTTCAAAGTTTCATAAATTGCTCAGAGCACTTAAGACTAGGGTTGTTTGGAGGGAGAGTAGTTAGTGATTATAGCACCAGGGTTATTGAAACTAAAACATAATTGAATGATTTCTCTTTTGCTATCATTTGCTTTCTTCTTTTTTCACTCAGAAGGCTTCATATCTAAAATCTATCTAAAGATCAAATGTGGGTCTTTTATATAAGGAATTGACCTAGATTTAGCTTTACTTGACAATAAGTGGTTAAAGACAAGGAATCAAGTCAGAAATAAAACAACCTTGGAAAACACTATCCCAGATTTTGATGTGCTGGCTTTATAGTACTTAATGGATAGAGGTGTCTGCTTAGGAAATCTTTATTCAGTTGGGCTCAAATTACTTTCACAATTGTGGGGAAGATATGTTGCCTACACAAAAGAATGCTCTGCTTTGAAGGATTTTAAGTCAAATTTCTAGAAATAAACAAATATTATATAAATTTGGGGGGCATTTACTATGAGACGGTGTTCATAGTAGTGGTTTACGAGAATATATAGATTATATATATCTTAAAATTTTTTTAATGAAGTATAGTTGATTTGGACTTCCCTGGTGACTCAAATGGTAAAGAATCCACCTGCAATGTGGGAGGCCTGGGTTCAATCCCTGGGTTAGGAAGATCCCCTGGGAGGACGGCATGGCAACCCACTCCAGTATTCTTTCCTGAAGAATCCCCACGGACAGAGGAGCCTAGAGGACTACACTTCATGGGGTCACAAAGAGTCGGACATGACTGAGCGACTAAGCACAGCACAGCATAGCTGATTTACAATGTTGTGTTATTTTCTGGTGTACAGCAAAGTGATTCAGATATATATACATACGCACATATATGTATGTGCTTGTGTAGGGGTGCTGTGTGTGCTGAGGTGCTTCACAGTCTCCAGCTCTGTGTGACCCTATGGACTCTAGCCCTCCAGCTCTTCTGTCCATGGAATTTTCCAGGCAAGAATACCAAAGTGGGTTGCCATGCCCTCCTCCAGGGAAACTTCCCAACCGAGGGATCAAACCTGTCTCCTACATTACAGGTGGATTCTTTACCATTGAGCCACCAGAGAAGTTATGTATATATATATATGTATACACACCCACATCATATGTCTTCTTTACCCATTCGTTTGTTTATAGATACTTGTATCTTGGCCGTTATAGTGCCGCTATGAACATTGAGGTTAGTCGGAACGACTGAAGCGACTCAGCAGCAGCAGCAGCAGCAGTGGGTCTACCTTGACTTTGCTTTGGTCAGGTGGGCCTTGTAGTTTAGTCACTAAGTCATGTCTGACTCTTGCAACCCCGTGGACTGTAGCCTGCCAGGCTCCTCTGTCCATGGGATTTGCCAGGGAGGTATACTGGAGTGGGTTGCCATTTCCTTCTCCAGGAGACCTTCCCAACCCAGGGATTGAATCTGCCTCTCCTGCAATTGTAGGCAGATTCTTTTCCACTGAGCCACTTGGGAAGCTCAGGTGAGCCCTACTTAAACCTTTTTCATATTTTCCAGAGTTTTGTAGCTTGCACCTAATTGAGAAACTTGCACAAAGGAACTCTGAGGTCCCTTCAGGATGATCTTATTAAACAAGAATTACTAAGTAGTTCTTAATCACACACTGATTATATTTCAAACTTTAAAAATTCATGAGCCTTGTGACCTAGCAATTCTATT
This sequence comes from Aepyceros melampus, assembly GCA_006408695.1. Lineage (NCBI taxonomy): Eukaryota > Metazoa > Chordata > Mammalia > Artiodactyla > Bovidae > Aepyceros > Aepyceros melampus. The sequence goes on from SJXQ01001137.1 coordinate 151,051, forward strand.
TCTTGATAATTTGCCCAACAAGTATACACACTTGTGCAAAACGATGTATATTTAAGAACATTCATTGCTACTTTGGTTTGTAATAGCGAAAGACTGTTTTTAACTGATTAAATACATGTCATACATCAATACAGTGCATTGAATAATGTGCCTCCAAGATACGGCATTCAGTGAAGAAGTAAGATGGTGCTCTGATATGTTTTCACTTCTGTGGGGAAGTAGTGCAGAAAGGATATGTGTATGTGTATATGTAATTGCATGGAAATTGTCTAGAAAATCTCCAGATAGATACACAAAATGATGGTTGTCTCTTGGTAGGGGAACTGGGTGGTACAGTAAGGAGAGGAGACTAATCTTTCAGTGTACATCATTTGGTACATGGCAAATTTTCTGCCATGTGCCTGAATTACTTATTTAAAAAAATAAATGTGATGTTTTTAAACTAGGTTTTTTTCTTATCACTAAGATTAAGAATTAAGAGCACAGTCTTGCTTTGAAATTGACAGAAGGAGGAGTCCTTTTCACTGATTCTCATGCCTTATATCTCCTGCTTCTTCTTGAGAAAACGCTGAGGTATTTACACAGAGGATCATACCTCTCCTGACACGAAACTCTAGACCACTAAAATTTCAGTTTCCTTCAGTTTGCTCTTTCAAGTCTGGGGCAAGGGGAGGAAGAAGACAATTTCAGGAGGAAAGCATAGAAAATTCAATTTCATGAATTCTTTTAAGTTTGGAATACAGTAACAATTTCAGAAGGAAGCAGACTATATCAAACAAATTAAGTAACAATTTCAGAAGGAAGCAGACTATATCAAACAAATTAAGCATAATATATATAATATATATATTAATATATATTAAGCATAATATATATTATATATAAAGGAATATATATGCTATATTTGTATATATAATATACAAATTAAGCATAATATATATAAATATATATTAAGCAAAGCATTATATATTATATATAATGCATATATATTATATATATTATATATATATTATGCTTAATTTGTTTGATATAGTCTGCTTCCTTCTGAAATTGTTACTTAATTTGTTTGATATAGTCTGCTTCCTTCTGAAATTGTTACTGTATTCCAAACTTAAAAGAATTCATGAAATTGAATTTTCTATGCTTTCCTCCTGAAATTGTCTTCTTCCTCCCCTTGCCCCAGACTTGAAAGAGCAAACTGAAGGAAACTGAAATTTTAGTGGTCTAGAGTTTCGTGTCAGGAGAGGTATGATCCTCTGTGTAAATACCTCAGCGTTTTCTCAAGAAGAAGCAGGAGAATATAAGGCATGAGAATCAGTGAAAAGGACTCCTCCTTCTGTCAATTTCAAAGCAAGACTGTGCTCTTAATTCTTAATCTTAGTGATAAGAAAAAAACCTAGTTTAAAAACATCACATTTATTTTTTTAAATAAGTAATTCAGGCACATGGCAGAAAATTTGCCATGTACCAAATGATGTACACTGAAAGATTAGTCTCCTCTCCTTACTGTACCACCCAGTTCCCCTACCAAGAGACAACCATCATTTTGTGTATCTATCTGGAGATTTCTAGACAATTTCCATGCAATTACATATACACATACACATATCCTTTCTGCACTACTTCCCCACAGAAGTGAAAACATATCAGAGCACCATCTTACTTCTTCACTGAATGCCGTATCTTGGAGGCACATTATTCAATGCACTGTATTGATGTATGACATGTATTTAATCAGTTAAAAACAGTCTTTCGCTATTACAAACCAAAGTAGCAATGAATGTTCTTAAATATACATCGTTTTGCACAAGTGTGTATACTTGTTGGGCAAATTATCAAGAAATAGAATTGCTAGGTCACAAGGCTCATGAATTTTTAAAGTTTGAAATATAATCAGTGTGTGATTAAGAACTACTTAGTAATTCTTGTTTAATAAGATCATCCTGAAGGGACCTCAGAGTTCCTTTGTGCAAGTTTCTCAATTAGGTGCAAGCTACAAAACTCTGGAAAATATGAAAAAGGTTTAAGTAGGGCTCACCTGAGCTTCCCAAGTGGCTCAGTGGAAAAGAATCTGCCTACAATTGCAGGAGAGGCAGATTCAATCCCTGGGTTGGGAAGGTCTCCTGGAGAAGGAAATGGCAACCCACTCCAGTATACCTCCCTGGCAAATCCCATGGACAGAGGAGCCTGGCAGGCTACAGTCCACGGGGTTGCAAGAGTCAGACATGACTTAGTGACTAAACTACAAGGCCCACCTGACCAAAGCAAAGTCAAGGTAGACCCACTGCTGCTGCTGCTGCTGCTGAGTCGCTTCAGTCGTGTCCGACTCTGTGCGACCCCATGGACGGCAGCCCACCAGGCTCCCCCGTCCCTGGGATTCTCCAGGCAAGAACCCTGGAGTGGGTTGCCATTTCCTTCTCTAATGCATGAAAGTGAAAAGTGAAAGTAAAGTCGTATCTGACTCCTAGCAACCCCATAGACTGCAGCCTACCAGGCTTCTCTGTCCGTGGGATTTTCCAAGCAAGAGTACTGGAGTAGGGTGCCATTGCCTTCTCTGAGGTAGACCCACAGAGCCCTGCAAATCCTGTGGGCAATAGTCAGTGACCTTGGGGCTTATAGGGGCTGCCAAAGCTGCACACTATAGGTGGTGCTGCCCGCTATTAATTAAGCTGACTCAGACGATGTTTTAGATGTTAGACCATTTTTGATCTACAAAAATTGCAGCTGTCATTTTCATTTCATTAGTCGCTCAACAAATATTAAGTTTGGTATCTTAAGGGAAATTCCTTAGGGAACTGGAGAAGGTTTCACAGGGAAGGTGGATTTTGGAGCCTGGGAAGCAGAAAAAGAGGATCGAGGGTCAGGAAAATGGACAGAAACATCACAAATTGAGGGTATCGGAGACCCCCGGGAATGAGACTGTGTAGAAGATAAAAGTGTGAATCAAAGGACCGATGTCTCTTTTCTGTGAATTTTCATGAACTGAAGCAGATGCCCCAGGTTCCCTGCCTGAAACGGAAAACTGTAGTGCAACAAAAATGATGAATCAGGGCAGCATTGGCTCCCGTCTCTGTCCAAAGTACATGCATCTGGATCGGGGTTTTCACCTCACAACAGAAGCTGATAAGGACTGAAATATTGGCCCATGTGGGGACTTGGTACTGAAAACTTCAATCCAACATGGTAGTCAGTATCTGCTCTGCCAGCATAGACTTAAAAGTGGCCCTGAAGTTCATTATTTTAAATGGTTGCTAAGGGGATGATTATAGGGATTTTGCCACACTTGGAGCAGTCATCCCAGAGCACTGGGATAAATATATAGTGAAGGAAAGTGTGCTTCCTTTTAAAATTATAGATATGGTATAACAATGTTAGAGAGTTCAGCCACAGAGGGGGAAACCCCACCCTAACAAAACAGCTCTGAATATTTACACAGGTCTTCCCACTTGGTGACCATGTGCCTTCATATTTTCATACAGCTGCAGTCACAAGCTTTTCTCATTTTACATCTCAGCTTCACTAATTATTGTTTAGCATGGTTGCATACTAGTCCCTGGAGTGGTTGTACTGTAATTTGCCTATTTAGCCCCCCATTTTCAAACGTTTCAGTTGCTTTCCAATTTCTTTCTCACAGGGAAAAGCAAGCTTTAAACCTCATGGTCTGAAAAGAGTTTTCTGTCTGTATTTTAGTTTCTTCTAAGTAAGTGATCCTGCCAACTGACTTCCCTGTGTCAGCAGAGAAATCTATTTCTCTATTTTACTCGTATTTGAAGGGATAATGGGTTAGCAAAGCACTTAGCACAGTGCTGGGGAAATAATGAGTGCTATAGAAATGTGAACTCTGATGATCATGAGTCAGTGTCTTTCAGGAAAGATATCAGAAAAAGAGCTGCAAATAAAAAAATTGTTGGGAAGATATTGGATTGCTACAGAGAATTAGGATCAGTGAATGGGGAGGAGCCAATGGGAGGCTGGCGACAGAATCAGGGCCCATGTCATGCCAAAGGACTCTGATTTCTGGATATCTCTGCTGCTACTGCTGCCACCAGTGACCTGAGACCTGGTTGCCAGCACTTCATCCCCAGGAAGAGTTCTAGACAGCCCTTGTGGTTTTGCTTCATCTACTTAAGATCCAAAGATCTGGATGGAGAGACCCAGATGGCTGAGTCTAAGTCTTGGGCATCTGTAGCAGAAGGTAGGGCCCTGGCTTCTACCAAAGGTCTGACAATGAAGAGAGTGCTCCCAAATGGAAGGCCGTCTGAGTGCAAGGTAGCCAACTGGCAAATATCTTTCCCTGCTCACCCACAATATGGTTCAGTCAATAAAGGAGATGTCAACGCAACTCGTTGCTGGAAGATAGAGATGGGGTTAGGGTGAAAAATGGTATGTTTCTTATGCAAAGTCACTAATAATTAGGAATTTTAAATCATTCTCAAACATGAACAATACTGACTTAGGAAGCTAGGAAATAGACAAATTGAGAGAAATAGATTGCAATAGAATTACATAATTCACTTATAACACTCTGGTGATTGACCCATTGCTTTAGGATGAAGTCCAAAATCCTTTCCCTGACCCATAAGACCTTGAATGATCTACTCCTGCCTTTGTATAGCTAGATCCCTCTTTCTCCTTTTAACTCCACTTTCTTTTTAAGCCCTCATTTCTGGCTTGTCACGCTGCTCCTTCTGCCTGGAAGGATCCCCTTTCGGTCCAAACAGCTCCCATGCCATCTAACACTATGCTTCTAATCTCAGCTGAATCATCCTCTGCTCTAGGCAAGCCTTCCCTAACCCTCAGAATAGGATGGGACCCTGTTACATGCACCCACGGCAGCCTGTCCTTTGATTCACTTATTCTACTTGTTATACCTGTTAGGCTGTAAGTTCTGGGAGTGTGCAAACCTCATTCATTTAGCACTGTTTCTCCAGTCCCTAGGCTTACCAGGTGGTGCTCATGGTAAAGAACCAGCCTGCCAAGGCAGGAGACCGAATAGATGCGGGTTAGATCCCTGGATCAGGAAGATTGCCTGGAGGAGGGCATGGCAACCCACTCCAGTATTCTTGCCTGAAGAATCAGAGGACGGGCTACAGTTCATAGGGTCACGAAGAGTCGAACACAAGTTAGCAACTAAGTAAGCATGCAGCTAAAACAGTGAGCAACTGAGCAAGTACCTAAAACAGTGCAGAAAGCTGACAATATCTGTAGAATGAATTGAATGAATGAATGTAAACGTTGTTTATGCTTTCTTTAAACATAGCCATAAACATACAGACTCTATAATTTTTTTTTATATTTTGAAGGAATTTTAGATTTACAAAGATAGTGGAGAGTTCTTGTAAACCTTTTAATCAGCTTCCTCTAATGTTAACATCTGACATATCCATAGCACATTTATCAAAACTGAGAAATTACCACTGATGCAATACCAGTAAGTGAACTACAGACTTTATCAGATTTCACCAGTTTTCCTTTTTCGGTTTCAGTCTCCAATCCAGAATAACATCTTACATTTAATTAGTGTGTCTTCTTGGTCTCAGTCTAGGATTTTCCTCCCTTTTTTCTCTTCTCTTTTATGACCTTGACACTTTTAAGCAATAGTGGTCAGCTATTTTGCCAAATGCCCCTTAATTTGGGTTTATCTGACATTTTAGATGATTTCTGGAGTTATGGATTTGGGGGAAGTATACCACAGAGGTGATGTATCTTTTTCACCTCATATTAGGGAGATACAAAATCTTGATATGTCTTATTACAAAAATGTTAACCTTGATCCCTTAGTTCAGTAATGTCTCTATAAAGTTACCATATGAATTTACAGTTTTTTCCATTCAGATAGAGGCATGTCATTAAGTTGAACTCACATTCAAAGGGAGAAGAGTGAGGTTCTACCTCCCAGGGACAGAAGAATCAAATGATTTGTGGACACATGTTGAAGTCACAATCATTTATTTGAGGGGAGATACTTTGAGTCTATGCTACTATTCACTTTTTTTTAAAATTTCACCCACTAATTTTAGCATTGCTCAGGGATCTTACCTGCCCTGTAGCAATTATTATTGCGGTGTTCTTGGATTCCTTTTTGTACAAAGAATGCAAATTCTTGTTCATAAACTCATTTGAAATTTAATTTTTTAATCAACTAAAGATGTTCCTGTGGCAAAGAGTATTCATTTTGAAGACATGAGCATTTTGAGTATTATGATTTCCCCTCCTTTTTAAGCCTTAATTTTGAAGTCAAACCACAATCCTTAACTTATAAGAAAAGGTCTCAGTTTTAACCCCAGATATTTCTTATGAAACTTAAGACAGGAGAGTTAAAAGAACCAGAAGAGGTGTTATCCACAAAATGGGATGATTAAATACTTTTAGGCAGCAATTAATAAGACATAGAGAAGCTTTTTAGTTATCAGTTTCATCAGCAAATGTTATAACTCCTGGAGTCTTAGATGCTGCTTAAAAAACAAAACCCTTATCCTTCACTTATTTTCTCTCTGGCAGCATGAAGCACATTTCACAGTCAATTCTCTCAAGAGAGACAAAGATGGGGAGAGAATGGGGGAGCAGAAACTATATAAATGGTAAAGCTCCTTCAAAGAGGAGAGATTGGTATTATTATTATTATTCCAACTGCTCAATACAAAAAAGCAAAAACTTGGCAACACAATATTGCCTGTTTCTTGGAACAAAAGTGGGGAATAACTTTGTCTCCATCTGCTAGGGACACCGAAAACAGGCCGACTCTTTACTGAGTGTGTAATCTCCATGGGAAGTGGGATAGAATGAGGTGGAAGCCACACCAGAAAGAATCCTGAGTTTGACGTTTTAAAAAACAACAGGGGCTCTGGAAAAGCTTCAAAATCAAGAGAAGAAAACCACAGTGTTGTCTGAACACTGAATTGGTATTGTTAGATATTTAGGGGATGAGAAACAGGCAGATAGGAAGTGATTCAAAGGATCAGGAGAAAGGTTATTCTGTGACTAAAAATTTTTTATTTAAAAAGAAATCTTTTTATAGCAAATACGTCCTAACAGGATTGTGGAACCTTGACTCTTGACTCTGGGCTGCACCCTGTGTTCCAGATGACTTGTAAAGCAATGATTTATTGGTCCCGGAGCCAGTGAGCTTGGGAGCAGTTCAATAAGACAGTGTGGTCTGTGGATCCTGAATCATTATTCTACCTGGCAACCTTATGACAGCTGCTGAATCCTGGAGGGGGCCAGGAGGAAATGATGTTGATTTATAGAGGGGGTGGAATTGTTTGTCAATGAAAATATTATTGTGCTTCTTTCAGGCTCATACATCTATAGGAAACCAGATTAGCCTGTACTGATAATTTAACATAGACGAAAATTTGGAAAAAGGAACATTGCTTTGCATTTTCTTAAGAACTTGTACTTGTTAAATATTTCACCATGGTTCTATTAATGTACTTTTTATAAGATGACTGGTGCAAACTTCTCCTTTATAGTTTATAAACTTCTCTGAAATGTCAACAAATTAGTACCCTGTTGGTGAGTGTGATACAGGATGTATACATCATTTATCTTTAAAGGAATGGTTCTGTATTTCATAAATAACCATAATACCTCCATATATATATACATATGAGAGGTGACAGACATCATTTCATTTGCTCTTTAGAACAATAGCATGTGTACGCACATTTTGAAAGATAAGGAAACTGAGACTCGGAGCTTTAAGTAACTTGGATGAAGTTAACCAGATGATAACAGAGCTGGTAGCCAAAGACTAGAATGTGGCCCCTTGCCCAGTCTTCCCACTGCACTGCTCCTCTGGATAGAGAGTCTTGTGCCGCCAGCCTCCAGTGACCCAATGAACAATAAAAGGAGTACATGCATTGCAAAGTTCAGCAGGATCAATCAAAAGCAATTTTATTTTCTCTACATTAAGCATCAAAAAATTAGAAGTCATCCAGGCTTGAATCTCAGATAGACCAGTAATAAGTTATGATCTAATAGAGGCCTCTTAGGAAGATGCTCTCAGCTCTGGATGACAGACACGTGAATAGTCAAACCCCATCATAAAAGTATTCTGCCCAGGAGGACTGGAGATGGGGTTGTTTGGAGAAAGTAGAAACAATGGGCCAATGGACTCCAGAGTCCAGAGGTTCAAAGCCAGAGCAGGAAGAGCCTTGTGTGGGGTTCAGAGCTTGGGAGCAGATTTCAACCAGCAGAGAATGTAATTACCTGAGTTGGAAGTGGGCTGCAATTTACCTTCTCCAAAAGTGCACAGTCTTTGGTTACTAAAAAGGTGTTTGTATTCAGTGCAGTAATTGGAGTTCAGTACAATAAATGGATTTTCTCATCCTTGTAGTGGATTTTAAAATCTAAATGTTGTGATTTGGACTACAATGTTTTTCAATCATAGTATTAAAGATGCACATACATATTCCAATGGTATATATTCTTGACCTTATATTCAGTAAATTAATGTTGGATAGAATACTTGATAAAGGTACCAATTTCATTTGAATTAAGCCTGATATCTGAAGTTGCTTGTCAGAGTAATAATGACAAGATTTAAGCAATTCCAATCAGATACAACCCTTATTAAAAATAAAGCTTGGTGGATAGAGCAAATGGTGTAACCAAACTGTAGTAATTATGTACACCTACATGCTCAGGGTTTGTAAACTAGTCTTCCAAGCACTTTCAAATGTACAAAGGAACTTGTGTTTATTGAAGGCCTTTATCAAGATGAACTCAAGATGCTGGTAAGGCACATGCCTTATATAAAATGTGACTATTTAGTGTTCCATATTAATAAATAAACTACAGCTTAGGGGTTAACTGAGTCCCAGGGGCCTGGAAATAATTCTGGGTTCTAAAAGTCAGTATCTCACCCAAAGCCATGAGTTCACATAGCCTTTGCTTGTGCCCCCTGGTTTTAGATTCCTTCCCATTATGGAGCTACCATTTCCAGGGAGGTTGCCAGGGAGGTTCCTGAATGCCAATCCCTGGCTGGCTAATTCCCTAACTGGGCTTCCTTGGGAAACAGAGAGCAGAAGGAGACTAACACCTCTGCTAGGATTCATGGGGTGCTCAGATTCCCCTCTCCCCAAAACTAACGGAGCCTGGAGCAATTCAACTCATTTCTGAGTCCTTGCTTTCTCTGCTTGAACAAAGCAGACATTTAAACACTTAAGGATGTAAGAAGTTACTGGAGGAAAACGTAACATTGAATATTTCTGAGAATTTAGAGTAGTTCTAAAGCAAGTCAGTGGATGAGAAAATCATTTCACTGTAAAGAGAGAATGCATCCTGTAGTATTCATGATATTTCTCTCTGAGGCTTTCTTTTGAATCCTCATTACCAGGATTTATTGAATGTTCACAGTCAGTCCTAAGTGAGGGGCAGGGGAAGCCTTGGGACCTCTACTCAGAACTGAGGCCTGAGATCTGCTTGCTGATTGGCAGTCCTGGGGATGTTCTCTGAGGAATTTTGCAGTGCCCTGTGGTGTGAGACCACTCACATCATCAGCTTAAAATGCCAGTCAGGGCAAACAGAAGCCTGCACTATTGGTCTGGGTGCAATTGGAAGGAGGGGAAGTGGGGCTCAAATGTAAATGCTCTCCTTAGATACAGTATTATGGGGAAAATTCCAGAAAAACTCATTTTCAACAAGGTTTTATGTGGAAGTTGTTTTCCCTTGCTTCCTGAGACCTGTCCAGATGAATTTCGGAAAACTTGGAGAGATATTTGCCTATCACCCTGATATGGAGAACATCATTCGTCTTTTGCAGATAATGACAGCTAGCTGTGTTTCCAGTCGGCTCTGATTCCGCATTTTCTGCAGCATAAAGAGAAACATCTCATTCCTTTTATAGAAATGTAATCCCCTGAGGTTGGCTCTTAAAAGCTGTTTTCATCCATGGATGTTGCTGCTGCCAAATTCTTCAACTCTCAAACTACCATTATGCATTTTCTCGGACAGGGAATTTCAGGATCATCCCTCCTGACCCCATAATGAAGCCATTTATTTCTCCCTGAGTTGGAAGATTCATTTGGTTTTTCCCTAGTTTCTCCTTGGCAATTATCTCTATTGCTACCCAGAATCTGCCCAATCGTTTTTTATAACTTCCTGTGATTACAGCCAATTGGCTCATGTTGAAAGCTAAAGAAAAGTTAACCAGGCACAGAAATATCACTCTTGGATTAAAGAAGGCCAACTTTCCGCTGGCTTGTGCTTGAGAGATTTTTGATGGAGAATGGTGGATGTAAACCTGATACTGAGTTCAGTTAAGAAAAAAAAGCGCCAATGCTCAAAATAGGGCTGAGTACCATATGGTAGTTCCTCCTACAGTAGGCAGACCAAAGGACAAGATCAGCCTGCAAATGAGGTCAAAGAATGTCTTCTTGATTTTCAAATATTGTCCCAATTATTATATTAGGCAGCATATCAGAAGATAAAGACTAGGGAATCTTAATCATGATGATGAAGATAATAATAATAGTAGCCACTGCTTATTTAGCTGAGTCAGTTGCATTTATTAACTCACTTTATTCTTTCCACACCCCTCAGAGGGAGGGAGGTTATGTTAATTTCTCAAGGTCATCCAGCTAATAAGGAGCAAAGTAAGGAGTTGAACTTGTATCAGAATGCTTGAGTTATTGTATGCCCAGCCCTGTGCTTGGCATTGGCAGGGAATATGAGAGTTAACAGTCTGGCTTGAAATAGAAAATACACCAGGAATTCTTAAAGGGCAATGACCATCACTTACAATTACATGTCTTAGTACTAATCTTCTGCAACTAGCCAATAATTTTTTTATATTAGATCATCCCTGTTCAAATTACTAGTGTGGTTTCTGTCTCCCAATTGGACCAATGCCGAGAGACATACACACCCATAGGAGCCCAGAGATGATGATAAGAATTAAAAAGGCAATATTTGAAGCTTGGAGCCACTGCTTTTTAGCTGTAAAACCTCAGTCAAGTCACTTACCCTCTCAGCCTGTTTCCTCATTCAAAATGTATGAATGAAATATCTATCTCAGAGGAATGTTGGCCAAAAAAGTGAAATAGTGTGAGCAAAGTGGTTTGCACACAAAAAGGTCTCCTGTAACAACAAAGAGAAAACAACATCAGGAGTGATAAAAAGGCTTAGAAACAATGCTATTAAAATTCCAGTTGATTACAAATGAAGCTTACCATCACCTCTAGTTGTTTTCGGTACAAACCTTTGTTTTCAGGCTGGTTTTTGGACCTGCGAATCGGCCTATTGTTTCAACCCCCCTGTGTCTCCTTTGACAATGCTAAAAACCATGTGATGGGCTGCTTTATCACTGTGATATGATTTTGTGAGTGCTTCATATTTCTGACCAGATGATACATTTCTGAAGGAGGAAGTGACAGAACTTATTTCTTGGTTCTTAGCTCTCATTTTTCTCCCCCATTTTTACAAACTGAATTATTGTTGATTTATAATATGTGTTAGTTTTATGTGTACAGCACAGTGATTCAGGGGTTTTTGCAGATTATATTCCATTATAGGTTATTACAAATGTTGGGCATAATTTCCTTTTTTTTTTTTTGAAGTTTGCCCAGTCGTGTCTGACTCTTTGTGACCCCATGGACTATACAGTCCATGGAATTCCCCAGGCCAGAATACTAGAGTGGGTAGCCTTTCCCTTCTCCAGGGGATCTTCCCAAGCCAGGGATCAAACTCAGGTCTGCTGCATTGCAGGTGGATTCTTTACCAGCTAAGCCATAAAGGAAAAGGAAAGGAAAGTGAAGTTACTCAGTCATGTCCAACTCTTTGCACCCCATGGACTGTAGCCTACCAAGCTCCTCTGTCCATGGGATTTTCCAGGCAATAGTACTGGAGTGGATTGCCATTTCCTTCTCCAGGGCATCTTCCCGATCCAGGGATCGAACCCAGGTCTCCTGCATTGTAGACAGACGCTTTACCGTCTGAGCCAAAGGAAGCCCATGATTCCCTATGCTATACAGTAGATCCTCATTGGGTTCTTAGCCCTTCTTGATGTCAGTTATAATGCCTTGTGCACACCAATTCACATGCAGTGAATGATTTTTATTAATAGTTTGCTTTTCTGTTTAAGGGTCTCTTTCTCAAATTCTTTCCCATTGTGGTGCAACATTGACTGAATTCCACCATTTTTGTGTTTTTGGATAAATACTACTCCCTTTAGATATTCTTTTAAGAATAGATTTATTCCAGGAAATTCTCAGAAGGTCCAGGGTCTGAGACTCTGCACTCACAGTGCAGGGCACCCAGGTTTGATCCCTGGTCAGGGAACTGGATCTCACAGGCCCTAAGGCAGCATTTGAATGCTGCAACTAAAAGATCCTGCATGCTTCAACAGAGACCAAAGATCCTGAGTGCTGCAACTAAGACCCAGTGCAGCCAAATAAATAAATAAATAAATATTTAAAAAATGGATTTATTCCTCTAAGGTCCAACATGTGAAGATGTTATTATCATTCATCTGTTGTTGTTTTTCAGTTGCTAAGTCACGTCTGACTGTTTGCGACCCCATGGACTGCAGCACGCCAGGCTTCCCTATTCTTCACTGTCTCCCGGAATTTGCTCAAACTCATGTCCATTGAGTTGGTAATGCCATCCAACCATCTCATCTTTTGTCATTCCCTTCTCCTACTGCCTTCAATCTTTCCCAGCATCAGGGTCTTTTCCAATGAGTCAGTTCTTTGCATCGGGTGGCCAAAGTATTGGGGCTTCAGCTTCAGCATCAGTCCTTCCAATGAATATTCAGGACCGATTTACTTTAGGATTGACTGGTTTTATCATTCATACCTTAGAGTAATTAATATGATCCATCAGGTAATTTAGGAATAGAAAATGAGCAGATAGCAGGAACCATGTGAAGAGAAAGACTGTGCTGAAAGTTAGGGGAGGTGAGTAAGAAGGAAGGAGTAAGCCTACAACAGCCTAAGTTTCCTGGTTCTGATCAGAGCTGGCACTGCACATTTGTTGTTGTTCAGTTGCTCAGTTGTATTCAACTCTTTGCAACCGCATGAACTGCAAAACGCCAGGCCTCCCTGTCCCTCACCATCTCCTGGAATTTGCCCAAGTTCATGTTCATTGCATCAGTGATACTGTCCAGCCATTTCATCCTCTGATACTTTTTCTCCTTCTGCCCTCAATCTTTCCCAGCACCAGGGACTTTTCCAATGAGTCATCTGATCTCATCAGATGACCAAAATACTGGAGCTTCAGCTACAGCACCAGTCCTTCTGGTGAATATTCAGGGTTGATCTCCTTTAAGATTGACTGGTTTGATCTCCTTGCTGTCCAAGGGACTTTTAGGAGTCTTCTCCAGTACCACAGTTGGAAGGCATCAGTCACTACTTCCACCTTTTCCTCTTCTGTTTGCCATGCAGGAATGGGGCTGGATGCCATGATCTTAGTTTTTTTAATATTTAGTCTTAAACCGGCTCTTTCACTCTCCTTCACCCTCATCAAGAGGTTCTTTAGTTCCTCTTCACTTTCTGCCATTTGCTGCACATTGGATACTCACAAAAAAATATTCTCTTATTTTGCATATCCAGTCATTGGAGCAGAAAACAACCCACGGATTTGGAGATGATGTGTTACAGAAGTTTAAATCAGACTTTGTAATTAGCAGGTCTAGGTTGGAGATTCACCTCTGTTATTGACTAGCTGTATAATGTTCCGTTCCGTTCAGTCGCTCAGTCGTGTCCGACTCTTTGCGACCCCATGAATCGCAGCACGCCAGGCCTCCCTGTCCATCACCAACTCCCGCAGTTCACTCAAACTCACGTCCATTGAGTCCATGATGCCATCCAGCCATTTATCCTTGGTCGCCCCTTCTCCTCCTGCCCCCAATCCCTCCCAGCATCAGGGTCTTTTCCAATGAGTCAACTCTTTGCATGAGGTGGCCAAAGTACTGGAGCTTCAGTTTTAGCATCTCTCTGATCCTCAGTTTCCTCATCTATGAAATGCAAGTGGTGATGTTACGTATGTAGAAAATACCAGTTAGGATTTAAAGAGATAATGCGTGTATGTGTTTGGCACAGAACTTAGCATAGATTGCTAGCATAGCTAATGCCAGTAACTATTGTTGTTAATGTTATGTATCACCCAGAGTCAGGCTAATGGAAAAAAGTTATCTCATTGTGGTATTATGAATCCAATTACAACCACAGGATAAAAACTACAGTGGTCAGCCTAGAATGGTGGTATTAGGTGTGGAACATATCCCTAGAAATCTTAAGTCATCAATATTTTTAAACGTTATTGAAGTATGGTTGATTTACAAAGTTGTGTTAATTTCTTTTGTACAGCAAAGAGATTCAATTATATATGTGTGTGTATGTGTATTCTTTTTTCATATTCTTTGCCATTATGGTTTGTCAGGGGATATTAAATAGAATTCCATGTGCTGTACAGCAGGGACAGTGCTGTACAGGGCTTATTCTTCATCCATCTTACATATAATGTTTGCCTCTGCTAACCCCAGACTCCCAATCTTGCCCGCCCCTCCCAGCCACACTCTTGGCAACCACAAGTCTGTTCTGTATGTCTGAGAGTCTGTTTTTGTTTCACAGATACGGTGATTCGTATCATATTTTGATGCAACATATAAATGATATCATGGTATTTGTCTTTCTCTTTCTAAGTCACTAAGATGTTTTTAAAATACACTATTAAATTTGGAAAATTTAGAATTTAATGGAAAGTCGATAAGGTAGTATAGTGAATTTCCATGCATCTTTTAACAGTGTCTCCTAATGTTAACACACTGAAACTGTTTTTAAAAACGGGTTTAGGTTTAACAGAATTCTCACTCTAATAAATCTAGCTCTTTTCTTTTGCTCATGTCCCTTCTAGTGTTTGTCTACGGATACCTAGTGTGGTAGAGGGAATGCTTATTCTCAGGTCTTCACTGCAGACAGTATTTTCAGCAGTCACACCCTTGTCACGGCCACACTGGTTCTCAATCCCTCTACACGCAGATCACCTGATACCAAGACCCCACCCCCGGAATCCCAATTTTATCATCTGAGTTGGTGCCCAGGCACCAGTTTGTTTCTTTTAAGTCCCTAAGATAGTTATGATACGCAACCATGTTTAAGAACCACTGCTTCCGGGTATATTTTGAAACTCTAAATATGTAGTTTCACATCCAGTTTCTCTTTCTGTATCAGGCTGTTTCAATGAGCCCATTCATTGCCGCATGCAGTGCTGATGGCCCTGTCATTGCGAAGACTGGTAACTGTAATATCACCTGCACTATATGAAACCTTCAAGTAATGCTGCAAAAGTTGAAAAACAGGAAATGCAGTCCCTTTGGAAATTGACACCCTCTTGGAAGAAGAGGGAACTACAGTGTGAAAAAGGAGCTCAGTAATGCATGCATGTGGGTTCATTTATTCTATAAACTACCAGTTATATTATTATATATATTTAAATTCAGTGTAGTCAAGGTTGACTTCACTTCCTGATTCACCTGTGCACTCTGGTTTACCACTTCCTGGAGGAAATACTTCTGGGGGGAAACAAAGGGCAGTTGATTGTCTCAGTCATGCAGAGAAACCTCCCACCTGGCCAGGTGAGAGGATGTGGTTTAGAAAAAGAACTAATGGTTAAGTCATGCACTCCTTTTACACAGCGTATGAAAGCAACCCAAAGGAAGACTCATAGGAATGTGTGCGCATGCGTCAAATCAGTGGCTTATTGGAATCTGATCTTTCCTTTTTTTACTTAGGAGCTAAAAGCAGGTGGGTTTGGGTGTTTAACTCATTTCACGCCTCCTGCCTTTTTCTTCCCCTTCAGGTCTACGCAGATATACATGTGTATTATGCATGTTAGGTATATCTGCGTATTATGTAAACCTATCTATATTTAATATATACCCACTGTGGCTCACAAATCAAAATCAAAATAGTAAATAATGATACTTGTTTAATGATTACCATTTACTGAGCACATTTTATGCCCTAGGGTCTTTACACACATTTAATTCTCACAATAATCCTGCGAAATAGTTACTATCTCCATTTTATAGATTTGAAATTTCCCAAGACCACCAGAGGAGGAGTTATTTAAACTTAGGTTTATTTTACAAACCTTCCTCTTTTTAAAAAAATTGAAATGGAGTTGATTTACAATATTGTGTTAGTTTCAGTTTTACAGCAAAGTGATTTGTTTATACGTATATATGTATATACCTATATTCTCCTTTTTTGATTCTTTTCCATTATAGTTTATTACAAGATGTTGAATATAGTTCCCTGTGCTATACGCTAAATCCTTGTGGTTTACCTATTTTATATATGGTATGATACATCTGTTAATGTCATACTTCTAATTTTTCCCTCCCCTCCTTCCTCTTTGGTAACTATGAGTTTGTCTTCTATGTTTGTGAGTCTCTTTCTGTTTTGTAATTAAGTTCATTTGTACCATTTTTTAGATTCTATGTATAAATGATATCATATTTGTGTTTCTGTATCTGACTTACTTCACTTAGTATGATAATCTCTAGGTCCACCCATGTTGCTGCAAACGGCATTATTTCATTCTTTTTCATGACTGAGTAACATGCCATATATCTATATTTATCTATCTTTATCCTAAGATAAAGATAGATAAATTTATCCATTTATCCATTTATCTATCCTAACGGTTGATGGACACTTAGGTTGCCTCCTTGTTCAGTTCAGTTCAGTTCAGTCTCTCAGTCGTGTCCAACTCTTTGTGACCCCATGAACCGCAGCACGCCAGGCCTCCCTGTCCATCACCAGCTCCTGGAGTCTACCCAAACCCATGTCCATCGAGTTGGTGATGCCATTCGGCATTATTTCATTCTTTTTCATGACTGAGTAACATGCCATATATCTATATTTATCTATCTTTATCCTAAGATAAAGATAGATAAATTTATCCATTTATCCATTTATCTATCCTAACTGTTGATGGACACTTAGGTTGCCTCCTTGTTCAGTTCAGTTCAGTTCAGTCTCTCAGTCGTGTCCAACTCTTTGTGACCCCATGAACCGCAGCACGCCAGGCCTCCCTGTCCATCACCAGCTCCTGGAGTCTACCCAAACCCATGTCCATCGAGTTGGTGATGCCATCATCTCATCCTCTGTCATCCCCTTCTCCTCCTGCCTTCAATCTTTCCCAGCATCACGGTCTTTTCAAATGAGTCAGCTCTTTGCATCAGGTGGCCAAAATATTGGAGTTTCAGCTTCAACATCAGTCCTTCCAATGAACACCCAGGACTGATCTCCTTGTATTGGCTATTTAAAAAAAAAAAAGTTTATTTATTTGGTTGTGCAGGATCTTCGTTGAAGCATGCAAACTTAGGTGCGGCATGTTAGATCTAGTTTCCTGACCATGGAGGGAACCTCAGTGGTCTGCATTAGCCATGGACCACCAAGGGAAGTCCTGTCCATGTCTTGGCTATTATAAAATGCTTCTGTGAACATTTGGATACAGGTATCTTTTGAATTAGAATTTTCATCTTTTCCAGATATATGCTCAGTAATGGGATTGTTGGATCATACAGTCACTCTGTAGTTTTCATGGAAAACTACAGTTTTCCATGGTGACTGTACCAGTTTACAATCCCACCAACAGTGTAGGAGGGTTCCCTTGTTTCCACATCCTTTCCAGCAGTAATTGTTTGTAGACTTTAAAAAAAAATAAATTTAGTTAGTTAGTTATGTCTGGGTGTGCTGGGTCTTCACTGTTGCGGGAGGGCTTTCTCTGGTTGCGGTGTGGGGGGCTACCCTTCACTGCAGTGCCCAGAATTCTCGTTGCTTCTTTGGTCTTGTGGCACATGCTCTAGGGCACACAGGCTTCAGGAGTTATGGCAGGAGGACTCAGTAGTTGCAGTTCCCAGGCTCTAGAGTGCAGGCTCAGTAGTTGTGGCACACGGGACCTTCTCAGACCAGAGATCGAACCCGTGTCTCCTGCACTGGCAGGAAGATTCTTTACCACGGAGTCACCAGGGAAACCCTATTGGTTGTAGACTTTTTGAAGATGGCCATTCTGACCACTGTGAGTTAGTACCTCCTTGTAGTTTTGATTTGCATTTCTTTGATAATTGAGCATCTTTTCATGTGCCTGTTGGCCATCTGTATGTCTTCTTTGGAGAAATGCCTATTTAGTTCTTCTAAAAAAAGTTTTTACATTTATTTTTACTTGGAGGAAAAAAATTTTTGTTTACAATATTGTGTTGGTTTCTGCCTTACAACATGAGTCAGCTACAAGTATACATATTTTTTCGCTCCTGAACCTTCCCCCTATCCCACTCCCATGCCACCCTTCTAGGTCATCAGAGAGCACCAGGGTGAGCTCCCTGTGCTATGCAGCATCTTCCCACTAGCTGTCTATTTTATACATGGCAGCGTACATATCTCAATGCTATTCTCTCAATTTGTTCCACCCTCTTCTGGCCATTTTTTGATTGGGTTGTTTGTTTTTTTGTTGTTGGGTTGTATGAGTTCTTGACAGTTTTGGAAATTAAGTCCTTGTTGGTCTCATTGTAAACATTTTCTCCCAGTCTGTAGGCTATCTTTCTTTCTTCTCTCTCTCTTTTTTATTTTTGGCCTCACTGAGCAGCTTATGGGATCTAGTTCCTCAGCCAGGGATTGAACCTGGGCCTATGGTGTCTTTTCATTTTGTTTATGGTTTCTTTTGCTATGAAAAAGTTTCTAAGTTTGATTAGATCCCAGGTGGCACAGTGGTAAAGAATCCAGCTGCCAACACAAGAGACACAGGAGATACAGTTTTGATCCCTGAGTCGGGAAGATCCTCTGGAGGAGAAAATGGCAACCCACTTCAGTATTCTTTCCTGAAAAATTCCATGGACAGAGGAGCCTGAGGGCTACAGTCCATGGGGTCCAAAGAGGCAGACTTGACTGAGCACACAGCACATTTATTTTTTGTTTTTATTTCTATTGCCTTTGGAAACTCACCTAAGAAAATATTGCTATGACTTATGTCAGAGAATGGCAAACCTTACACTTTCAATGTCTCAACTTTTCTGACTTTCTGTTTTGCTTTCTTTGTTATTGGTTAGTTGCTCAGTTATGTCCGATTCTTTGTGACCCCATGAAAGTCTGCCAGGCTTTTCTGTCCATGGGATTTCCCAGAAAAAAATATTGGAGTGGAATTTTGTTTCCTTGCACAGATGTTTGTTAGAGGTTTTGTGTGTGTGTGTGTGTGTGTGTGTGTGCGCGCAAGGTATAAGGGATGGGGGAACCTGTCACATGATGACTATAAAGAAATGGAAGGCAGAAGTCTTGGTTTATCATCACGATTTGGTGGAAAGCTTTGACATGTTACTTGGTATTTTCTATGTTGTTAAAAAGTGGGTAATGTCTATGGTTGATTCATGTCAATGTTTGGCAGAAATCAACACAATTCTGTAAAGAAATTATCCTTCAATTAAAAACAAATAACTTTTTTTAAAAAGTAGGTAATATGAATCCAGTCTCAAAAACAAAGATTTTTTTGGGATCAAATGTGATCCCAGTCAATGAAGATTTACCTAGTTAAAACTTTGGAGAGATTTCTCAGGTTCTTTACCAAGAAAAGAAAACAAGACATTTCCCCATCACAAATAGAAAATGTGAAATTAGCTATTGAAATTAGAAAAGATTGTTGCAAGGGACAGACACCCATGAAACCAGCTGAAAGGAAGAGAGAAAATATATGAGGAGAGGCGCAGGTGTCTAGCTGAACCCAGAATGATGCAGTGGGCTATCAGAAAACATAGCCACCATATCTCTGACTCCTAGAACAATGCCTAATTCAGAGCTAGGGTTCAATACATATTTGTTGAATGGGAGAGTGAATGAATCCAAGTGCAGCTTGGATCCAATCATTTTTGGCCAAGGGGCAGGATTACATGGGGCTGTGGGTGGGGAAGGGCATATAGTTCTCAGAGAAGAGGACTGTGGATAGAGAAGATCCTTCTAAGCATGGCTTTTAGAGAAGCAATGAGTACCTTGCATTGATGGAGCTGCTGGGCCCACATTTCAAGTGACATGACATGCCCCTCTTTGGGAAAGCACTGTGGAACTGGGAAAGGTCGAGGTGGTTGAACAGAAAAATCATCTTGATCTTATTTTATTTTTATACTGTGGAATATTGGGACAATGGAAATATTCTGAAAATATGACGGAAATGCTTCTTTCTTTATGGAACTAACCTACCCTGTTGAGAGTTGTCTTGTTTCCCTTTCAGTAGAGAGAATGTTACTAGGGCACTACTTTATTGGGCCAGGGTTGAAGTGAATATCAGAGTTTGATTACAATTTGCAGATTTTGGTCAGACCTGGAGATACCACTTGAGTCTGGCTTTAGTTGGGAAACGGCTCAGCTTCTAAGAGCCTAAGAGCCCCTTGCCGGAACTTCGCTGGTAATCCAGTAGTTAAGAATCTGCCTGCCAATGCAGGGGAAATGAGTTCAATCCCTGGTCTGGGAAGATTCCACATGCTGCCGGGCAAATAAGCCTGTGCGGCACAGCTACTGAGCCCGAGCTCTAGAGCCCAGGAGCTGCAACTACTGAAACTGTGTGCCCAGAGACTGTGCTCTGTAACAAGAGAAGCCACTGCAATGAAAAGCCCTCAAGTCTCAACTAGAGAAAACCCATGGCTTGCTGCAACTAGAGAGAACCCATGTGCAGCAATGAAGACCCAGCGCAGTAAGAAAACAAAACAAAACGAGAGACCCTTCCCAGTCTGGCTACTACCTACCTTCTTATTTCTTAGTTAATTTGTCTTTGTCCACCCCTCCCTTATCTTCAGCATATTCACCATTGCTCCAATCACACTAAATTCTCATTTTTCCCCAAGGATGCTTGTTCATTCACACCCCAGTGCCTTATCTCAAGACATCCCCTCTTCCTACATTTTTCTTATCCTTTGGGTGAACACCTACTTACCTTCACACTTTGCCAGCCATAAAGTCTCTTCCAGCCTTCTCTCTGCATCCTCAAATTCCCCCACTCCTTATAACCTGATAGCTATAGCCTGATAGCTACATTTGAGCCTTGTAGCCTGTAGCCTTATAGCCTTATAAGGCTGCAAATAGCCTTATAGCTACATTTCCTGAAACTTTTGCAGTAAGCATAACTATTTGACCAAGTTCAGTGGCACCTAATGTCTGGAGGTAGAAGTGAGCAACACAGGTGGAAGCCATACTTGGGGAGATGGTTCTGGAAAGTGTGATGGTAGAAGCATTTGGTTCTTCTGAGTGGCAGAATTCCTAGTGTTCAGTCTCTAGCATCACAGGGATGCAGAAATGAAGGTACCTTTAGAATACTCCTGTGGTTGGGTAATAAGATTTTTTTTTCTGGATGTATGGCATCCAAACTTGATCATCCTGGAAATTCTGTCATCTGCCCAGTATTGTCTAGCAAATAGCTTTGTGCTTTGATTATGGAGGGTTCTGTTGTCTGCAACTAAAACCCCTCACTAATACTGTGCTCCAGCACAGGTTCTAGATCTTAATAAACTTTGGGTTGCCAATGCCTTGGATATGGTAAACACTCAGTAGATGAATGAGAGAATGGGTGGATGTGTCTCAAAGGGAAGTCTCTAATTCTCTAGGTTGCAAGGTAGGAATGGGAAAACTCTTGGTGAAAGTAACATGAATTTGGAGAGACACAGGCTGAGTGGTAAGGGCACAAGGGAACCAGAAGGAGGCTGAGGAAAAGTAGCCTTCACTCCTGCCAGACAGAGCACTAGGTGCTTTCATTTAGAGTAAGGTAATGCTGTGCTTCCCCATACCATATTGATTCAGTATCTCCAGCAGAGAAATATCTGGTTAATTTCAAAGAAAATAACTAAACCTAACGCTCAGTGGTGTGCTGACTAAACATGCCATGGACTGACAGAATCATATTGAATGGCTGGGTTGGTGATGCATCAATGTACAGTCCCAGAGGCTCAGTCAAGTAGAAGGGTGTGAATTGGAGATGAGATTGGGTCTGGGGAGTGCATCAAGCCTAGGGGTGCTGAGCAAGTCTTGAGGTGATGGGAGGAAATAAAAGGAAATTTGACTTTCACATCTTGTTTTCTCTTGTAATTGTGTGTGTGTGTGTGTGTGTGCGTGCGCGCACGTGTGTGTGTATGAATACTTTGGCCACCTCATGTGAAGAGTTGATTTATTGGAAAGGACCCTGATGCTGGGAAGGATTGAGGGCGGGAGGAGAAGGGGACGACAGAGGATGAGATGGCTGGATGGCATCACCAACTCAAAGCACATGAGTCTGGGTGAACTCCGAGAGTTGGTGATGGACAGGGAGGCCTGGCATGCTGCGATTCTTGGGGTTGCAAAGAGTCGGACATGACGAGTGACTGAACTAACTGTGTGGCAAAGAAATCTATTTGTCAATATTTTTGCATGTTGTAACATATATTAATATATAAATAGATGTAGCTATATAGATGTAACTGCTGTATGCTATGACACTAGTCACTTAATTCTCTGCGCCTCCCACCCCCAATGCTCAGATGAGCCTCAGGAGAGACAGGTGATGTGGAGAATAGCGGGGAGTCCCTGGGCACCAATGGTCAGTAGGATTCAGATCACTTACAGCCACTACCAACTGTTTCTGTCTGTAGTACTTCAGTTGGGACTTCAGGCTTTTAAAGGGCAATTTTGAGAATAAATTGCTCTCACCATGGGAAATTACCTAAACTTAACACAAGCTAAGTTACACATAACATTCTAGGCAGGTGTAAATTCAGTTTTGGATCTTTCTCCCAAACGCCCCCTCTCCCTCCACTATCATGACTCTGGAAGACTCAGGGGCAAGGCACATTGGCACTGTGGCCCCACACTGGCAGGGGAAAGGGGGAAAAGGCTGATGGCTGTGTGGAAACTAAGCTGGCTACAGAAACCATCTCTAAGTTCAAAGCACAGTGTCTTGAGCAGAAGTTCTTCATCCAGGTAGTACATCAGAATCATCTATAGAACTTTCCAAAAATACACACAGCCGTGGACCCTCCCACAAGAAATCCAGTAGGTCTGGGTGGGGCCTGACCACCAGGATTTTGAAATAGCCCCATGAGTGGTTCTGATATGTTCCCATTGACTGAGAACCACTGATTGATGCAGCAATCTTGGGCCTGACTCTGATGACCATCCATATGGACAGGGACAAGATCACGGAGCAAGGAATGAGGGGAGTCCAGCTGGCCATGCAATTCAGAGGAAGCAGTTACATTATGAAATCAGTCTACAGGTAACAGGATCCCTTGGAGCAGGTTGGGACACTAGGGAACTGAGTCTAGCCCTTACAGAAGGGAGCTGGTCCCACATAGATTCAGGTTGAGGTTCTCAGTCTCAGGCAGAATTCCAAATGATTGGCAGGTTACCCTGAGACTCAAAGCCCCTCGCTGGTTCCTCATACACAGGATCTGGTTAATTGCATGGGTAACTAACCATGGAAGTAACTGTGGCTGGGACTGTGAAGTAGATTTGGGGAGTGGTCAAGAGTTCCAGAGTGAGGCACTGGGAGGAGGCTATCAATATCCAGGTCAGAGAGGGCTGAGGAAGTCCCAGGGCATGTAGGTCAGACTCACCTGGGGGAGAAAGGAGGAAGAAATAAGGCAAGACTGACATGAGTTGTAAATGGCAGGCCCAGGATGGCTTAGCTATTGCCTCAGCCAGCCTGTGCCTCCTCTGTCGGGCTGGATGGACCAATCCTGCAACTTGGAATTTAATCCAGACTGTTCATTTAGAGGTCCATGCAGTTCCAGGGATTTGTAAACTTTTTGACAGTAGTGAAAGTGTTAGTCACTCAGTCATGTCTGACTCTTCGCAACCCCATGGACTGTAGCCTGCCAGGCTCCTCTGTCCATGGAATTTTCTAGGCAAGGGTACTGGAATGGGTAGTCATTCCCTACTCCAGGGGATCTTCCCAACCCAGGGATCAAACCCAGGTCTCCTACACTGCAGGCAAATTCTTTACTGTCTGAGCCACCAGGGAAGTCCTCCACTTTGTAAACTTTTAAAATTATGAGAAAACTTGGTTCATCAGGAAAGTTGCAGAAGCCCTCTGGCTACTCTTGTTATGGGATCTCTGCTTGGCTGCAGATCTCCATGGCTTGCTTTCTTGCTTGCTTGTGCTCCTGCATTTCTGCAACCCATTTCTTTTCCTTGGAGACTGCACCTTCTCTGCAAAGTGTGCTGGTTTCCCTGATTTCAATCTTTTTCTCCAGGCCACAAGTGCTCTCTCTTTTTCAGCTCCTGCCAACTGGCCTCTCTGCTCACCTTGGTTGGCACTGACAGCTTGTACCGTGTCTACACGAGGTCTACACTGCTCCATGGTTCATTCTCAACTCCTGACTCTCTTCTCCATGGGAGGGACTGTTCATTTCACTGCTGAAACCCTCTTGTGTAGGACGGAAAGGAACTGCTTCTTGGCATAGAGCTGCTAAAAAGACCCACTTTCTACACTTTAAGGTTAAAAAACACATGCTTGTTTCCTAATATCTCCATTTCTGGTCCCTGACTACATAGGGTTGTCAGATGTAGCAAATAAAAATACAGGCCACCATGTTAAACCAGAATATTTAGGGCACATATTAAAGAATTATTGTTGTTTATCTAAAATAAAATATAATTGAGTATCCCAGTCCCCATGATTGCAGCAAAGCAGCTGAACTTTAATTTTAATCAAAAGAATACTGGAATATTGAGTTTTATACACACACACACACACACACACACACAGGCGCATATACAACTTTACGAATCTGAAGGTACTAGGACAAAGACTGCTATTTGTCATCCAACACCTGTTTTGTCTTTCTTTTAGTAATCAATCTGAATTTGTTTTGAACACAGAAAAAGAAAGAAAGGAATATATTCCTTAGCTTCCTTTTCAGGTAGAAGTCGCCAGAGAGATCTGAGTGTAAGTGATGTGTAGAACTTCAGGGTCATGCCCTTATAGGGAAGGGGTATGTTCTCTACTCTCCTTTTCGTCTCATTGACTGGAAACATCAGTGTGGTGGCAGGAGCTAGGGCAGCCATCTTGGGATAGGAGATAGACACTAGGTGTTGCATTTTGGAGAGCAAAAAATAGAAGGATCCCTGATGGCACACTGGTCCTGCCAGCTTACATCCAGACTGTTATGTGAGAGAGAGGTAATCTGTCTATTTTAAGCTACCATGTTAATTTGGCGTTTGTAGGAGCAGCCTGTCATTCTAACTGCCATGAATATCATTATTAATTTTCTTGAGGACATTTTTAATAATTACAGGAGAACCAGATTTGAAGAGTGTCCTGTAGGCAGCCACGTTTTCATTTCTCACAGCTTTCCCTGCTGATTAGTCAGAGCAACACACAGGACAAGGATAAGGCAGGGAAGTGGTTCTATCAGTGACTTTACATTGTGACTGAGACTGACCCCAGGGAGTGTTTTAAAATTTGTATTAGTGGCTCCATCCTCCGGGATGCCCATTTAGCAAGTCTGGCATGAGCCAGGGAGCCAGCGTTTCTGAATTATCCCAAGACATTCTGATGCAGTTTTGGGGCTCTATATTGGGAACCACTGGTCTATGCATGGAGCTCTCCACAGTGCTGGACTTCTAGGAAATTCTTCAGTGAATTAACTCAGGGGAAATTCTTCAGTGAAATAACTCTTTGTGACCCCATGGACTATACAGTCCATGGAATTCTCTAGGCCAGAATGCTGGAGTGGGTAGCCTTTCCCTTCTCCAGGGGATCTTCCCAACCCAGGGATCGAACCCAGGTCTCCCGCATTGCAGGCGGATTCTTTACCAACTGAGCTATCAGGGAAGCCAAAAGCTGCGCCCAACCTGGGGCTTGGACCCACGAGCTCAGGGCTCAAACCCTCAGATTAAGAGTCTCATGTTCTACCAACTGAGCTAGCCGGGCAAACTCAGGGAGCTTTTCAATTACTGTTGATGGTGGTGTTTAGCAGTCTAGAAACAGTGCCTTGAAATGAATACTTAGCAATATTTGATGGGACACTCAGTGAGAGGCAGACATTTAGAAAGTTATGAAGCTTTACTCTCGATGGCCTGTAAATATACACGCACAAATTCACTATACATGCACTAATTCAGTAGCGAGAAGTAATTAAGTTATTTGGAGTGATGATTGAAAAGTAAATATTTTAAGGGGCAAGAGGGCAAAATTTAAACACTCTGCTCCTCATGCTCATTTCTTTAGTTTCCAATGTTGACTGAGGAGCTGGAGTAATTACAAGTGGTAATAATGCTTGATAATTATATATTTGCCTGTGTTTACACTGGCCATGAAATAGAGGAACTCAGTTCATAAGTGAACCCTCGTGGGTATCCTTTCACTAAAAGGCCATCAAGAATGAAGTTCATCTCACACCCAAGCAACAACTGGAGCTAATCATGACACTAACCTCAGGAGGAGAACAATTAATGATAAACTTCCAGCCCAAGGGAGCAAGATGGGGACGGAGAAAGGATAAAAGTGCCAACTAGTAGGAGAAGGCAATGGCACCCCACTCCAGTACTCTTGCCTGGAAAATCCCATGGACAGAGGAGCCTGGTAGGCTGCAGTCCATGGAGTCGCTAAGAGTCAGGCATGACTGAGCGACTTCACTTTCGCTTTTCACTTTCATGCATTGAAGAAGGAAATGGCAACCCATTCCAGTATTCTTGCCTAGACAATCCCAGAGACAGAGGAGCCTGGTGGGTTGCCATCTCTGGGGTCGCACAGAGTTGGACACGACTGAAGCAACTTAGCAGCAGCAGCAGTCGGATCAGTAGCAGAGATTCTTTTGAGCATCTGTATTTGTGCAAGGACCCGTGCTAGGTACTGTGGGAGGCAGGCAGGGGACAGGAAGGGGCAGAGAGACAAGATGCAGGATCTCATAATGTCACCTCTTTTAGGAGAGTGCCTCTCTAAGCAATATGGGATTCGTGCCAAGTCAGTACTTTGGGAGCTCCCTGATGAAGAAGCTGGAGAGGATGGGGGCAGCCAGGAGAAGCTTCTTCAAGTAAGCAGCATGCAGGTGTCAGTCAAGAAATGAACCCTTCTGGGTGTTGGAGATACAGGCGTAATCAAGAAAGAGTGCCTCTCATCAAGGAGCTCCCATTCTGGTGAAGGGAGATAGACCAGAAATGATGTTATTATGATTATTAGGTATTATTAGATAGAAATATCAGATTTTTTCACAACTTCTTGTTCACTCGCTCAGTCATATCTGACTTCTTGCAACCGCATACACTGCTACACACCAGGCTCCTCTGTCCTCTGCTATCTCCTGGAATTTGCTCAGATTCATGTCCGTTGAGTTGGTGATTCTACCTAAGCATCTCATCCTCTGCTGCCCGCTTCTCCTGTTGCCTTCCATCTTCCCTTGTGGCTCAGTTGGTGAAGAATCCACCTACAATGTGGGAGACCTGGGTTCGATCCCTGGGTTGGAAAGATCCCCTGGAGAAGGGAAGGGCTACCCACTCCAGTATTCTGGCCTGAGAATGACAGGGGTCACAAAGAGTCGGACAGGACTGAGTGACTTTCAGTTCACTTCACTTTCTCTATTATGTCCTCTCACATAAAAATGTATTTATATAAATCCTATTTATATAAACAGGATTAGACTAGTGATGTCTTTCAAAATGCATTCTTTTTTTCCACTCAAGATTATGTTAATTTTTCTATATCCCAAGAGTAAGGTTGTTTTCTTACACTGAAGCTATTGGTAGTCTCTTCCTTCCTTGACAGAATCTCTGTTTTAATCTAGGCATCCACTGTTCTTCGGGTGGAAATTTTTTTCCAGGAAGACAGACTCCATCTCCAATCTCTAGGGTAGAAGATAATTGTACTTAGCTAAAATAGCAGTCTGCTCTCCTGGCCAGTGACTGGAATAATTAATGGACATAATTCTGGCTAAGGTGAGGGTGAGACTGGTGGTTGGTTTTGGAGAATGGGTTTCTCTGATGATACAAAGAGATACTTTGGAGCACCCTCTCTACTTCTGTCAGTAAGTATCATTCCTACTTGGGACGGCTAAAACTATAACAGTTTCAGTTCAGTTCAGTTCATTTCAGTCGCTCAGTCATGTCTGACTCTTTGCGACCCAAAGGGCTGCAGCATGCCAGGCTTCCCTGTCCATCAACAACTTCCGGAGCTTGCTCAAACTCATGTCCATGAGTCGGTGATGCCATCCAACCATCTCATCCTTTGTCATCCCTTTCTCCTCCTGCCTTCAATCTTTCCCAGCATCAGGGTCTTTTCCAATGAGTCAGTTCTTCACATTAGAGGGCCAAAATATAGGAGCTTCAGTATCAATCCTTCCAACAAATACTCAGGACTGATTTCCTTTAGGACTGACTGGTTGGATTTCCTTTCTGTCCAAGGGACTCTCAAAAGTCATCTTCAACACCACAGTTCAAAAGCATCAATTCTTCAGCGCTCAGCTTTCTTTATGGGTTACTGGAAAAACCATAGCTTTGACTAAATGGACCTTTGTCAGCAAAGTAATGTCTCTCCTTTTAATAGGCTGTCTGGGTTGGTCATAGCTTTTCTTCCAAGGAACAGGTGTCTTTTAATTACACAGTTGCAGTCACAGTCTACAGTGATTTTGGAACCCAAGAAAATAAAGTCTGTCACTGTTTCCATTGTTTCTCCATCTATTTACCATGAAATGATGGAACTGGATGCCATGATCTTCATTTTCTGAATGTTGAGTTTTAAGCCAGCTTTTTCACTCTCCTCTTTCTCTTTCATCAAGAGGTTCTTCAGCTCCTCTTCACTTTCTGCCATAAGGGTGGTGTCATTTTCATATCTGAGGTTACTGTTATTTCTCCCAGCAATCTTGATTCCAGCTTGTGCTTCATCCAGCCCAGCATTTCACATGATGTATTCTGCATATAATTTAAATAAGCAAGGTGACAATATACAGCCTTGACATACTCCTTTGCCAATTTGGAACTGGTCTGTTCTTCCATGCCCAGTTCTAATTGTTACTTCTTGACCTGCATACAGATTTCTCAGGAGGCAGGTAAGATGGTCTGGTATTCCCATCTCTTTCAGAATTTTCCACAGTTTGTTGTGATCCACATAGTCAAAGGCTTTAGCGTAGCCACTAAAGCAGAAGATATATTTTTTTGAATTCTCTTGCTTTTTCTATGATCCAATAGATGTTGGCAATTTGATCTCTGGTTCCTCTGCCTTTTCTAAATCCAGCTTGAACATCTGGAAATTCTCAGTTCACGTACTGTTGAAGCCTCACTTAGAGAATTTTGAGCATTACTTTGCTAGTGTGTGAGATGAGTGCAATTGTACAATAGTTTGAACATTCCTTGGTATTGCCTTTCTTTGAGATTAGAATGAAAACTGACCTTTTCCAGTCCTGTGGCCACTGCTGAGTTTTCCAAATTTGCTGACATACTGAGTGCAGCACTTTCACAGCACCATCTTTTAGGATATGAAATAGCTCAACTGGAATTCCATCACCTCCACTAGCTTTGTTCATAGTGATGGATGTGAGAGTTGGACTATAAAGAAAGATAAGCACGAAGAATTGATGCTTTTGAACTGTGGTGCTGGAGAAGGCTCTTGAGAGTCCCTTGGACTGCAAGGAGATCCAACCAGTCCATCCTAAAGGAGATCAGTCCTGGGTGTCCATTGGAAGGACTGATGCTGAAGCTGAAACTCTAATACTTTGGCCACCTGATGCAAAGAGCTGACTCATTTGAAAAGACCCTGATGCTGGGAAAGATTGAGGGCAGGAGGAGAAGGGGATGATAGAGGATGAGATGGTTGGATGGCATCACTGACTCAATGGACATGGGTATGGGGGGACCCCGGGAGTTGGTGATGGACAGGGAGGCCTGGCGTGCTGTGGTTCATGGGGTTGCAAGGAGTCCGACGTGACTGAGTGACTGAACTGAACTGAACTGGTGCTTTCTAAGGCTCACTTCACTTCTCACTCCAGGATGTCTGGCTCTAGGTGAGTGATCACACCATTGTGGTTATCTGGGTCACTAAGATCTTTTTTGTATAGCTCTTCTGTGTATTCTTGCCATCTCTTCTTAATATCTTCTGTTTCTGTTAGGTCCAGGAGCTTGCTCTGTCCACTCCACACATTGACCTGATATTGCCGATAATAAATTACTTGTTTAATTTAAACTGATTGAGTTGCATCTTTCTGTTACTTGTAGCAAAAAGCATTCTAACTGATACATGTTCATAAATAAAACTACATAATTACTTTGAATGGCTGCCTACTCTATTGCATATAGAACTAACAGTGGAACATTCTTAATTGTTTGACATTTAGGCTATTTAAAATATTTTTGCTATAATAAACAACCCCGATGAGTATCAATACTTTCATTAATTCAATTTTGAAGCAACACTTTGTGTGTCTATATACCTTCCATCCTCTGACAATAAGTCTCTATCCCACAAGATTGGTCCCACTGAGATGCAGGTTCTTATATCTGACAGTTTTGTCAAAGATGTCCATTTTTTTCTTCTAGTGGAAAGAGCATGGACTTTGAAACCAGACAGAAATGGTTAAAAACCTCTGCCGCTCCTAGCCAATCTTATGAGTTTCAGTTTCCATGGTCTGTACAAACCTGTTGTCAGGAGTCAATGGGATGGTACATATTAAGCAGCCAGTCTGGAGTCTGATGCATCATAAGAGCTGAAATGTACTTGTTTTTGCATTTTGTTACTTAGAAGAATATACATGGAAGAAGAGGAATAGGGGTACTGCTCTCAAAATGTGGCTGCTACTGCTGCTGCTAAGTTGCTTCAGTCATGTCTGACCCTGTGCGACGTCATAGATGGCAGCCCTCCAGGCTCCCCCGTCCCTGGGATTCTCCAGGCAAGAACACTGGAGTGGGTTGCCATTTCCTTCTCCAATGCATGAAAGTGAAGTCGCAAAATGTGGCAGTAAGATGCTATTTGCTTCTTTCCAGAAAGGCCAAGACTTCCTGCTATTTTTTTTTAATTTATAGTTTGACATAATTCAGATTTACAGAAGAGTGGCAAAAGATAGTACGAAGAGTTCCTGTGTACCTTTCACCCAGCTTCCTCTAAGGTTAACATCTTACGTAACACGGCACACTTATCAAAACTGACAAGTTACTACTGGAAATATCATCAACTATTGACTTTATTTGGATTTAACTAGTCTTTCCACTAACGTGCCTTTTCCCCTTCCAGGATGCAATCCAGGATACCATGTTGCATCAGATCTTGCTGTTTTTTTTAATAGACTCAAAGCCTCTGAAGGCCGAGCTGAACACACTTCTGCCGGGAAAATCTCCAGAGCCAGCATTTATTGTGTGCTTAAGGGCAGCTATCCTCACCACACTATGACAGAGGTATTTCCGTCCTCATTTCACAGATGGAGACACTGAGACTCAGAGAAGTTGAGAGGCTCCATCAGGGTCTTTCAGAGGCACAGCCGCGCAGCTTGGTTTCTGCTTAGCTGCCTTCCCTAGAGTACACACTCCCCTGGCCGCAGCCAGTGTTCCGTGGGTGGCCATGGGGAGCAGGGTCCCAAATCGAGCCCTTTCTGAGGACCCCTCCTCGCTCTGGGTTACCTCTGGCTGGCAGGCCCCTGTACAGCCCTTTCTTCCACTGCCACCCAGTTCTCTCTGGCTCCCAGGAAAGTTGCAGCCTGTCCATCCTCCCACCGTATGCTTAGCAAAGGCGCCTCCTGGTGTTTGCATTTGAATAGAGGCTCCAGCCTGAAAGCAAACAATGAGGCCCGTGAGGGATGGGGGAGGACTCAACCCAGCACATTCCTGCAGCCCCTTCTTTACCAGCCACCCTAGGGTGGAAGGCAGTTCTCCACTTACTCAGAAGGCTTATTTCTCCACTTGTGGCATCATAGACAGTGCCCTTCTCCCTCTCATTCGGGGACCGCCCCTGCTCCTGAGGACAGTTCAGTTCAGTCGCTCAGTCGTGTCCAACTCTGCGACCCCATGCACTGCAGCACGCCAGGCCTCCCTGTCCATCACCAACTCCCAGAGTTCACTCAGACTCATGTCCATTGAGTTGGTGATGCGATCCAGACATCTCATCCTCCGTCGTCCCCTTCTCCTCCCTCCTTCAATCTTTCCCAGCATCAAGGTCTTTTCAAATGAGGAAAGAAAGGGTCTTTTTGACACAGCCTGGGGTCTCCCACCCAGTAGCTCTGCCCACTGCCATGAGGCACGCAGGCAGCTTCAGCCTGCTCTCTCAGCTCCCAGCTCCCTCACCACCACTGTGGCCTCGAGGGGCTTCTAGTAACCCAAATGCATGCTAAGGGTCTCCTCTCAACAGTACAGCCTGCAGCTACAAGTATCACTTAGTTGAATAAGAAGATGCGGGTCTGAGCTGCCATGCTGGTAAGTGGCCAAGCATGGGCCCACACCTCAATCTGGCTGGCTCCAAACTATAATCCTTCCACTACACCAAATGTTCCACAGTGATTATTCTCGAAACAAGATCATTGCCAAAACCAACCTCGGGTTCCTGGTGCCGGGAGGACCCGTGCTGGCCCAGGTTGGGCCGCGTGCAGATCCCAGGCTCTGGAGGACCAGGCTGGGGACAAAGCCCCTTTTTAAGGCACCTGCCGGAAGGGGATGAGGGTTCTCAGCCTGGCAGGCAGGAGAGCATGGGTAAAGGGCTTGCATCCTGTCAGGGAGTGGGCATTTCCTCGTTCAGGTGACACAGTTTGAAGAAGGCTGATAGTGAACCGCGTCTATTTATCTGGCAAACCTGGCCTTGCTAGGGTGGAGCAGCGTTAATCCTCCTGTTTACCTTAAGTGAATTGGCTGAAACTAGCATTGTCTTAAGCGGGAACCACATTTCAGCCGTGGGTCTGACCTCAGTCCTGACATAGGAAACCAGCAGTGGGGGAAAATCGTCACAGCATTGGGAGCTGCCATCTCAGAGTCACTGATCAGTCGTTTGCGCCCCTCTTGGTTGCGGGTGGTTGGAGTGGCTGGATGGGCCCTGGAAGAGCGAGAGTAGAACAGCTAAGCTGTGCTCGGTACTGTGTACAGTGAATCAAGTGCTTTACCCGTGATGACATGGTTAAGCCTCGGAACTGCAGCGAGGGAGGTTTAACAACTATCTCCACTTTACAGATGAGATAACTGAGGCACAGAGAGCTTAAATACACTGCGAAGTTCACCCAGCCGTTGAGTGGCAGAGCTGCAAGTTGAACCCGGGCAATCTGGGTGCATGTAATCATTAGTCCATATGCTGGTGACCAACCTAGACGGAGGTTTGGAGGGACGTAGACCAGAGCATTCACGCTGGCTGTCTATAGGTGATTCTCCTTTTCTACTTGGCTTCCCTATGTATGTAGTGTTAGTTGTTCAGTAGTGTCTGACTCTTAACAACGTCATGGAATGTAGCTCGCCAACCTCCTCTGTCCATGGGATTCTCCAGGGAAGAATATTGGCATGGGTAGCCATTCCCTTCTCCGGGGGCTTTTCCCAACACAGGGATCAAACTCAGGTCTCCTGCATTGCAGGTAGATTCTTTACCCTCTGAGTCACCAGGGACGCCCATTTGGCTTTCTTAGTTTTCTACAAAAAATATATGTTTTGTGGGGACAGGGAAAACAATACAAAGAATTATCCTGGAGAGAAGAGAGGTCCTTAGTGACTGCATGTTGCCCAGGGCTCTGTTCCAGAAGGCTTTCACAGAAAATCAGTTTGGAGAGACCGTGGTGGCTCAGGTAGACAGATGGCAGATTTGTCTAAATCATTGATATAAAATGAGAGCTTTACTTATTTACTCATTCATGTATTGCTTCAATTAGTCATTCATTCCTTCAAAAAAATATGGAGCTCCTGCCCTGTCCAGGTACTGTGGTGGGTGCTGGAGACTCAGTTATGCTTAAGACAAGGTCACTACCCTCCAGGGGATTCTGATCCCAAGGTGGGGGTGGAGGAAGCTATGCTTTCAATCAAGCACCTGGTAACATATTAAGGAATAAAAGAGTTTGCAAGTCTCTTTCCTCCACCAGAGTTTGCACCCTTGAGGGCAGAGACTGGTACAGATGAATCCCTGCCACATATTTTAACCATCCATTCATTCACGTACTTTTGCATTACCATGTGGCTTTTGAAAAGACAGGGTGTCCATCGAAGGAGCAACCCAGATGGTCATTTCTCCAGGTTGAGCAAGGCAGAGAAGAGGGTGGTTAGAAAAATCTCC
This sequence comes from Aepyceros melampus, assembly GCA_006408695.1. Lineage (NCBI taxonomy): Eukaryota > Metazoa > Chordata > Mammalia > Artiodactyla > Bovidae > Aepyceros > Aepyceros melampus. Next base: position 185,221 of record SJXQ01001137.1, read on the forward strand.
AAAGAGACTTAAGCAGAGGCATAAGAATTGAGAAAGTTTTCTGCCAGGTGGGGAGGGTACTTCCTGGTAGAGGGAACAGCATATGAAAAATGACTGTGGTGTGCGAAGTTGCCAGTGCATTTGAGGAACCACCAGAAGTTCAGCATGGCTGAAACATAGACTGTATGTCAGAGGGAGTGCAGACTCGGGGAAGGATAGGACTGGAGGGGTATGCAGGGCCCAGACTCTAGTGGTCTTTATCACACCAAAGAGCTGGGACTTATATGTGGTTAAGATACAAGGAGAAAGAATCAAAAGATGGAGTGAGGGGTATATGTCCTGATGCGGTTAGGACGTGTGAAGCCGTCTCCTCCTTCTCCATTCCCCGTTTCATAAGCCCTCACCTTCCCTTTTATAAAGGAGTGAAAGTGTAGGAAATGAATCTTTCAGGACCTACTATGTGTACCTGTGCCATTTTAATCCTTACTCTGGTAGACATCACCAGCCCCATTTTCCAGATGAGGAAACTGAGGCTCAGAGCTGTTAAGTGGCAGAGCTGAGGTTTGCACAGACATGCATTCAGTTCCAAAAGCAATGCTCTGTACGCTGGGCCAGACAGAACCCCTTAATGTGGAACGAAGCTTTTCTCTTCACTAAGTGTTTCATGTGCCTAGGCTCATTGGATTCTTGCCATGACACAGAGTGGTAATTTGGGCAAGTATCATCATTCTCTTTTTCAGGAGGAAAATTGAGTCAGAGGGGTTCATTGACTCCATGACAGTGATGTGAGAGTTTCAAGATCAGAGACATCCAAAGTACAGAACAGATTCCTATCTGAAAACCACACATGGAAACAAAAATAACCCGGAGATGATTCTCGGTGCAAAGGGGCAGCTGTGGACATGCCACATGCCCACAGGAGATCCTCGGCGTGTGGAGGTTTGCAGCTGGAACAGCCGGAGGGGCCAGTCCAAGTGGCTGGGCTAATCCCTTCCTCTGCCTTTCTGCCTGCTTCCTCTGTCACCTCCAGGGCCCCTCCTGAGGGGACATCTGTAGATTCTCCATGGAATCCCTCATTTAGCTCCTGAGACCCAGCACAAGCCTGGGTGCAGAATGTTGGTGCAGTTTTGACAAGATGCTCACAGAGGTTCAGTGACTAGTTTTAATTAGGCCATCTTTGTTTACGTTTGATGTTTATCAGCTAATTGGCATGGCAAGGTGTGAGTCACACAGCTTTCCCCTGGCATGGAATCAGTTTGTCAGAGAAAAAAACCAGGAGAACAAATGATCCCAATTATGAGAGAACCCACTGGGCTAATTATCGTCCCACTAAGGACAGAACCTCCCCCCTCCTGCTGTTGTTGCTGCAACTGCGGCTGTGGCTACACTAAGTGCCCTGGGTCCCCCTCACCCTGCCTCCAGCTCCAGAACTCCAGATGCCCGGGATCCAGGCCCCCTGCTGGCTGCCTGGACATTTGTTCTCTTGAATTCAGAACCATATATCCCCTCCACTCAGACACAGCCGGGCAACGTGTGTCCTTGGACTCAAGATCATTCTCCCTGTAACCTCTTCCGTGAATAATAGCTCATGTGTGTTGTGCCTTTCCTGCATGCCAGACACTGTTGAAAGCACTTTATAATTCTTTCCCCGATAACATGATGTCAGGTCTTACTATTAGCTCCATTTTACAGATGAAGAAACTGAGGTAGGTAGAGGTTAAATAAACTGTCCAAGGGCAAGCGACAGAACTAGGTTTTGAGCCCACATGATCTTTCATCACAGCACTGGCTCCTGACCATCCTGGATTCTTGCAATGTCAGAAAGGCCCCAAATCTGATCAGTTAGGATCCTTAGGCAGATTCCTGGGGGCAACTCTCCTAACTACAAAGGTACCACCACCTTCTAGAACAGTGCTGTCCAGAACTTTCTGCAGTGTGCTGCTCTGTCCAACACAGTTGCCACTAAGCCACGTGTGGCTACTGAGCATGTGATATTGTGGCTAGCGGGACCAAGGAAGTGAATTCTAAATCTTATTTCATCTTAATTTTAACTGAAAGAGCTGCGTGTGGCCCATAGCTACCCTGATGGATAGGACAGTTCTGGCTGGTCAGCCCTCATTCTTCAAAGGCAGCCGGTCCCTAATCAACCCTGTGTCTGTGACCTTCCCATCCCCCGCTGCAGCTTTCTGGCCTCCTAGGGGGCTTTCTTGGTGCAGACAGAGGGATGGAGGTCTCTTCCTTGTCTGCAGTCTCCCCCTCCTGCTCTCTAAGCCCCCTCCAGCCGAGAGGGGCTCGCGTGGAGGAATGCGGCTCGGCTGCCCTGGAGTTGAATGATGATCGTGGACCTTTGGAATGTCCACAAAGCCCCACACCCTCGGCCTCCCCAGTCTCCCTCCTTTACCGGGTAACAGATGGCCCCAGCTTTCACCAGCCGGGCCTGAGCACATTGTCACTCCCAGCTGAAAGTGAAATATTCAGTGGCATTTAAATTAAATAGACTCTAATGCTTCAGTAATATTATTACGTTTTCATTCATCCCTGGCCTAATAAATCAATGCGGAAAGAGGGGAGGCTCGGGAGGCTGGCAGCCGAGTGGGGCCACTGGGCCTTTGTGTGAGCCCGCACACAATGCCCCCATTCTTACCGGGCCGCGCTTGCCCCTGCAAACATCTGTGCTCAGCCCCTCTCGAGGAGGAGCCAAAGGGGTAACATTTACACTCTGCTCATCCAATTTGTCCCAGCACCAGGGCCTGAGTCAACGGGAAATGTGAAGGCCATGCTGAAAATAACATGCAGGACTCAGAATGCCTGTGTGTTTGGAAGCTGAGATGTTTGCAAAATTTCTGGGAGGGGGTTAGGGGGCTGATGGAGAGAGGAGGTGCAGTCGGATTTCGAGCTGCAGGACTGTGCTGGCTTAGCTTTGACTGTGGGAGGAAAGTAGGAAGGGGAAAAGAACAGCTACCATGAAATGAATGCTTATTACGAGCCAGGAACTGTGCCAAGCACTTTATCTTTATTTTTTAAAACAAGGTTTGTTTTCTGATTTATGTGTTGGCTGCACCATGTCTTAGTTGTGGCATGCAGGATCTAGTTCCCTGACCTGGGACTGAGCCACAGTCCCCTGCCCTGGGGATATGGAGTCTTAGCTACTGGACAGCCATGCAAGTCCCTGTGCTAAGCACTTTTATTTTATTTATTCATTGTATTCATTTTTTTCATATGATAATCTGGCATTAAATAGCAACTATTATTGGCCCATTTAACAGATGAGAAATTTATCTGTGGTTGATTCAGAGAAATTGAGAAACTTGCTATGGTTCCAGCTCATGTCTTTGTGACTCCAAAAGTCCACAGTCTTCACCTCTAGGTGTACTCTTACAGAAAAAAATACAGAAGAAAGGAAGGGGTCGCAAGGGGTGTGTTTTAGGCAGAGGGCAAGAGGCCAACATTTGAGAAGTTTGCAATGCTCCTCTTGGTTTCGAAGGGATTTTGCCTTTGGGGAGGTCTGTCCCTACCCACCGGAGTCCCCACCCGACTCCGGGCTATACATATGTAAAAGAAGCCAATAAAACAGAGAGAGAGGCTGCCCTCCTAAATCTTCAGGGGACAAAACCTCCCACTTGTGATGCTTCAAAGCTGCCCAGAGCTACCAGTTTACCCCCAGAAGTCCCCACTCAATGCCTCTGATTGGAAAATAAATAGCCTTGCACATAAAAACCACAGGCCAATTGTAAGCCTGGGGAATGGGAAAGTGCTGGGTGTGGACCACTGTGCACCAGCGCGGGGCCAGCTCTCCCCAGGCTGCCTCTCCTTAGGGAGATGAGTGGGAGCTGAGGTGAGGACCCAGTGAAAAGGGAGATTTCAAAGTGGCCTCTGGGATTTCTTTCAGTTCAGTTCAGTTGCTCAGTCGTGTCCAACTCTTTGCGACCCCATGAATCGCAGCACGCATGATGTATAATTGACCTATAACATTGTATTAACTTCATGTGTACAACATAAATGATTCAATATATTGTGAAATGATAGAAAGATTTAAAAAAACAGGTAAACAAATGTTAAATTCTACAACTTATTGCAGAAAAACTAAGAAATACATACAAGCAGAAAGAAGGGAAAACATCACCTGAGTCCTCCTGCCCCATTTTGAACGATTAGTTTGCAACTTGTGAAATGTGGTTTACTGAATTAATCCCCACTGTTGGATATTTGACTTGTTTTTATTTTTCCTGCTTCACAAACAGTGCTATAATGAATTTCTTTGTGGCTAAATTGAGGTGTATAACTTCAGAAGTGCATAACCTCAGATATGCGGATGACACCACCCTTATGGCAGAAAGCAAAGAGGAATTAAAGAACCTCTTGATGAAGGTGAAAGAGGAGAGTGAAAAAGCTGGTTTAAAATTCAGCATTCAGAAAACTAAGATCATGGCGTCCAGTTCCATCACTTCACAGCAAATAGATGGGAAAACAATGGAAATAGTGACAGACTTTATTTTCTTGGGCTCCAAAATCACAGTAGACTGTGACTGTAGCCATTAAAAGACACTTGCTCCTTGAAAGAAAGCTATGACCAACCTAGACAGCATATTAAAAAGCACAGCCATTATTTACCAACAAAGGTCCATATAGTCAAAGCTATGGTTTTTCCAGTAGTCATATATGGATGTGAGAGCTGGACCATAAAGAAGACTGAGCACCAAAGAACTGATGCTTTTGAACTGTGATGTTGGAGAAGACTCTTGAGAATCCCTTGGACTGCAAGGAGATCAAACCAGTCCATCCTAAAGGAAATAAATCCTGAATATTCACTGGAGGGACTGATGCTGAAGCTCCAATACTTTTGGCCACCTGATGCAAAGAGTCAACTCATTGGGAAAGACCTGGATGCTGAGAAAGATTGAGGGCAGGAGGAAAAGGGACGACAGAGGGAGAGATGGTTGGGTGGCATCACTGATTTGATGGACATGAATTTGAGCAAGTTCCAGGAGATGGTGATGGACAGGAAAGCTGGGTGTGCTGCAGTCCATGGAGTCCATGCAGTCAGAAAGAATCGGACATGACTGAGTGACTGAACAATAGCAACAAAATTGAAGTGCACACGCATTCGTGATAAGTATCTTAGAATAAATTTCTCAAGGAGAAATGGCTAAGTCAAGGCAAATATACATGCATATTTTGAAGGCAGAAATCCCGAGTGTCTGTTGTGTGTGTTTGTGTTACTCGCTCAGTCGTGAGTACTGACTCTGTTACTGACTCTGTGTGACCTCATGGCCTGTAGCTCGCCTGGCTCTTCTGTCTGTGTAATTCTCCAGGCAAGAATACTGGAGTGAGTGCACTGCCATTCCCTTCCCTAGGGATCCCTAGGGATCTTCCCAACCCAGGGATCGAATCCAGGGCTCCCACATGGCAGGCAGATTCTTTACCATCTGAGCGTCTGTTAGGAATTAAAAAAAAAATGATATGGAAAAAAGTATCAACCCCAGACCCAATTCCTACCCAGTGAAAACATTCTCACCATCTGGCACTGAAGCTTGATACTTAAGGTAGGTTTAATTGTGCAAGTCCAAGCTCTGGAACCATCTAGTATCACGTTGGTGATTATGATTCAGAATCTGCAGCTCCAGGATGAGGGCAGCAGCAGGTCCTGAAACTTGTCCCTTCAATGTCCCACAAGAAGCAGCTGAATAAAGTGTGCTAGCCGGTGGTCTCTGGAGTCAGCCTAGATTCAACATCAGCTCCACCTCTGATAGTCTGATGTCCCAAGGGAAATCACCCATCCTCTCTGAATCTCAGTTCCCCATCTGCAAATTAATGGATGATGATTGTGTCTTATCTTATCTCTGTGAAGATTGTGTATGTAAAACACTGAGTATAACACTTGATACACGGGAAACATTCACCCAACACTGGCTACTATACTGTTATTGAACTGATCAAAATCAACCCTGAATATTCATTGGAAGGTCTGATGCTGAAGCTGAAGTTCCAGTACTTTGACCACTTGATGCAGAGGTGACTCATTAGAAAAGACTCTGATGCTGGGAAAGATTGAGGACAGGAGGAGAAGAGGGTGACAAGGAATGAGATGGTTGGATGGCATCATTGATTCAATGGACATGAGTTTGAGCAAGCTCCAGGAGATAGTGAAGGGCAGGGAAACCTGGTGTGCTGCAGTCCATGGGGTCACAAAGAGTCAAATATGACTTAGCGACTGAACAACAACAATGAATGTGCTATTCAACCAACCTTATTTATTCAAGTCTTGGAATTTTCTTGAAGGCAGCAAGAGACACCATGAATTGCACCCTATTTAATGTAATGCTTACCTTACATAGAGCTCAATCTAATATCCATGGAGGCCCTGCCACAAGATGAATAGTGTTATGCCTTGTGGGAGAAGAGGAGATAAATGTGTCTCCAGGAACCCACTGGCTGGGTGTGGAGCTGGAGACACGCATCAGTAACTCGGGCCTAAGGCTGCATGCTGCCAGCGACGTAGAGAGGTGCAAACAGCGTGTGTGGCTGAGGCATATTTGAGCCATACCGTATTTTATGGAAGGGGGGACTTGATGTGGAAATCAGGGAGGTCCAATAACTTGTCTAAAATACAGAGTTACTAAGACATGAAGCTGAGATTAGACTTTGGCCTGTCTGGTTTAAAGATTCATATTTGTTTACTTCATACTAACAAACAGATAAAGGTTAAAACCACTCTAGAGTAGAATGAGACCATCTAACAGAATTTGCTGTGATGATGGAAATTTTCTATATCTATGCTATCCAATATGGTGACCCCTAGCTGCATGTGGCTACTTAGCACTTGAAATGTAGCTAGTTTGAGTGAATCCAAAATCCATTTATGATTTTTCAATTTTATTTAAATGTGGTTAGTGGCTGCTGTGTCAGAGAGTAAACCTCTAGACAGAGAAAGCTGATTTAAAGAAAGGAGTTAAAGTTGACGATTAATGCTTTCAATGACCAGGAAGGTGAGAGATTTAAAGAAATAAAAAATGAAAAGGAAATCAGACCGTAATTTGAAAGGCACCGTTCATAATAATTTAAAAAAATAAGTTTTCATGGAAGCCAAATATTTTTCCACCCTTGGAGCAACGCATCCATTTGGTTGATGGGCTCTGACCATGCCATCTTTGTGGCTCTTTGTCAAACAGCTTGGGGCCAAGCCAAAGCCCATGGGGAGGGTTCCCTTTGGCAAATGTATTCTCCCTTTTTTTCTGTTTTGTATTTGGCATTAAACCGAGTAACTGTCTCATGCTGAAACCACCACACGTATCTAATTCCCATTTTGTTCTCTGTCAGATTCAGGCAAAGAGCTGATGGAATAGCTGACACTTTCAGGTCAGAGAAGACTTCCTATCTGTAGTTCTTAATGGTTGGAGCTGTGCAAAGACACACTAGGCAACCTCAGGGGGAGGTGAGTCTCCCATCAGGAGAAGTGTTCAAGCATGGACTCAACAATGATGGGTATGTCGTATCAAGGTTGTGAATGTCAGATGAGAGCAGAGGGGCGGTTGGACTAAAAGGGCTTTTATGTTGTTTCTAACTCTCAAAGTCAGGCTCTTTGTAAAGCAGGCAACTTTTGTCCTGTAAAAGTCTTCCTCTGTCCATATCCACTGTTATGTTCTGACTAGGAACCCCCTGAGATCAGGATTGTGTCATAATCGCCCCTGTATTTCTGGGCCAGGCATGGTACCTGGCACGTGGAAGGTGTTCAGAAAACCCTGCTTGTTGTTGTTGAAAGATCATTCAGATCTTGACATCTTAGCCTAAACATAAAGTGGGAGTCTTCATTTGCTCTGATGAGAGGAAACACCCAGCCCCAGGAGATAAAAGAGAGGGCACTCTGAGTTATGGAGTGTCTGCTATAGGCTGGGTACTATGGCAGTGCATTTGCACACATTTTATAACGCAATATCCGTAAACTTAGAAAGCAGTTATCCTTCAGTTAAAAAATAAATTTAAAAAAGAAGAGGCATTAATATACCCATTTTATAGATAAGGAAGCTGAGGCTTGACAAGGAAGTAATCCATAATCACATAGGTAGTTAAGCGACTGGGGTGACAGTCAACAGCCTTTATTACTAATCTTAAACTGGTTTGTGGGGCAAGTGAATTAAAACTTATCAGGAGGGATCACTGTTGATGATGCCAAGAGACTGGAGAGACATCTTAGGCAACATGATGATATCTCAGTGTTGAAGAGGGAGGGAGATATCTTCTGCTTCTTTACCAAAGAAACCACCGTGTCCTAGTGGCTCACAGCGATACAGGACCATAGCAGATGACACCGTCTCCTCGTCTCACCCCATCACCCCAATTCTGAAAAATCTTCACCTCACCATGGGAGCCCATAAGATTTGTGTCTTTAAACTTCTAAAGAATTACTTCAAATGCAAGACCCCCCTTTTCTTTCAGCTCCCTCCCACTGACCAAAGTCTACTTAAGATGTATTAACCAAGACTCTGTTGTAAGTGGCAGAAGCCCATTTCAGAGTGGTTTAATGGTAAAAGTGGCTCATGCTGCTGTAAAGGCAAGACTTTGGGTGTGGCTGCTGTAGGTGCCTGGGTGATGATATTCTAGAAATATCTCTCACATATCTTTGACTCCCCTTCCTTCTGTTTTGGCTCCATTATAGGGATGGCCAGTAGGGACTCCAGATTTACTTCTTACCTGCATAGCATTTTTAGCCAACTTTCCTCCAGTAGTTCTAGAATTGAAAGGAAGGCAGTGCAATACACACTGTTGAAACCATGAGCTGCCTTGTGCCAGAGGCCTGTGTGAGGTTTGACAGATGTCAAGGACGACTGTGTTTCCCTCGAAATTTTAAAACATCCTGAGGCAGGCTTGAAGGTCCTCTGAGGCACTCCAGAGCACTTTGATGCGCTGCTCAGGACAGAAGGTTGTGGGTTCCCTTCTCCCCTGTCTGACCTGCTGCTTCTCTCCCTTCCCTAATCCGAGACCTCATCTCTTCACGTCAGAGAGTTGTGTTTGGAGCTTTGGTAAACATGTCACTTGAAGTAGGTTACTTTTCCTTTTTAATCCTTAGGTTTCTCTTGGTAAGTGGTAATTATGCTATCTACCTTGTAGGGCTATTGTGAAGATTAAATGAGATTCTATATTTAATGTCTCTGAGCACAGTTCCTGGAAATATCGGCGCTCAGAGTTGGAGCTATTGTTTTCCTTCTTTTTATTATTACTATTAATATATGGGGCAGATATATTAGTCAGCATTTGGTTCATCTAAGAACAACAGAAAACACAAAATAAGTGGCTTAAAAAAAATAGATGTTTACTTCTGTCTCGTGTAAAAGTCCAGGAAGATACTCCAGGGCTGGTGTGATGTTACCTGGAGCCAGGGATTCACATTCTTTCTATCTTATTTATCTACTATGCATAGTTCCATTTCCAAGGTCATTTCATAGCCCAAAGAGCTGCTCTAGCTCCAGCCATCATGTCTCATTCCAGCCAGAAGGAAGAATGAAATGGGAGGAAAAGTTCATGCTTTCTTTCTTCCTAAGGGTTACATACCCTAGTGCTGCACAAATCTCTATGCCAGAACTGAAGTCACACCTAGCTGCAAGGGAAATGGAGTGATAGGACGTTATTTTGGGCAGCCAAGGTGCCCAGCTAAATATTGTATTCCTGTGGGGGAAGGCAGGCTCCGCCCCAGCAGAGCAGTGGGTAAGGACCCAGAAGCTAGACTCACTCTGGATGATGGAGCTCCAAGAAAACCATGCCTCTGCAAAAAGGGACAAACTGGGTACCTTTTGCTACCTGAGGAATGTAAGATTGACTCCAGAATTTTTAAGCAAGCTGGAAGTTAAAACTCTAGTCTGGAGCTCTCTTCCCTGAGCCAAGGAGCTTTAGGCCAGTCTTTCCCCACTCACTGCCAGCCATGGCTGGGGAGACATAGAGCACGGGCCCCAGGCAAACTTGGTTTGAGTCCAAATTCCAGGACTCTTGGGGCTGACTGGCAGCCACTCTGTCTGAGCAACCTGGGGGATCCTGAGAAAAGAATGAACATCCGAATCCCAGAACAAAATCTGCTGCGATGATGCTCCTGCGGCCTGGGGTCTGGCTGGGAGGCCGCACAGTGGGGAAGATGAGGTCATGGTGACAAATGTGAGAAGGGGGAGGGCTCCCGAGTGCAGCAAATGTGCCCAGGAGCCAGCAGCCCATGGCCCAGAGCGAAGCCTGCCTTGGGGGCTTCATCCCTCGTTCCGCCGCAGCTCTGCTGGGTTTTTGGACTTCAGTCTATCTAGTTAGAAGATGGGAAATACATCTGCTGTCCTCTCTGCTTTGTAAGGCTGCTGTCAGCAGCAGCTAGGCTTAGGAATGTCCAGAAAGTGAATAGAGGGCCTAAAGAAAAAGGGGTTTGGTTGCCAGGCGTTGGTGGGGAGGGAAGGAGGAAAAGGCAGAGCACAGAGGATTTTTAAGGCAGTGGAACTGCTCTGTATGACACAGTAATGGTGGATGCATGTCATTAGACATTTGTCCAAACCCACAGAACTACAACACTTGAGCGCTATGTAAACTATGGACTTAGCCTGATAACAAGGCGTGGAGGTTGGTTCATTGATTGTAACAAATGTACCACACTGATGTGGGATACTGTTGATGGGAGAGGCTGCTGGAGGGTTGGGGAGGGGATGGGAGAGGCTGCGGGAGGGTTGGGGATCTAGGCCCTCCTGTGCCTGCCCAGCCACCACTCCTCGGGTTGCTCCTCCAGGCCGCCGGCCCTGGCCTCGGGCGTGGGTAGTTCATCTCAGCTGCCGCTCCTGGCCTCGGGGGCGAGGTGGCTTCTCCCGGCAACATCGGTAGATTTTATTAGTCTTTAATTTTTATATTAATAACTATAAATACAGAAAACTATATACAAACTATAATATCTATAGAATTATATTGGTACCATTTCTTTTTAAATTTTATGTTTCTTGTTTCCTCCTTTTAAACACAGACCTCTGGGTAGGGGTTTGATGTGGTGATTGGTGGGAGGGATGACATCTAACTGAGGCAGGCAGGTGTTTTCCAAATTAAAGCTACCTATGATGGGACTTATTTATTTTGGTCAACAGATTGCCGCTAACATAGATGAAGACTGGAGGCCTTCAGTATAAATCTGGCTGACATAATTTGATTATAAACTGTTTGAATATGGTACCCATGCTGTGCGTGAAATGAATTGGTGATTTTTGCTATATATGGCTTTTTGCTATGTATTTTAAAGAAAGAATGACACTTCATGGGCCTGTCCATTTAGGGCTCCAACCAACCAACAGACCAACTGCCCCCCATCTCCCCCAGGACAGCCTGAGGCCACGACTTGCTCCCAGGGTGTGTTTGCTGTTCTCCAATCCACTGACAGATATTTCTTTAGCCTGCTGCTGCTGCTAAGTCTCTTCAGTCAAGTCCGACTCTGTGCGACCCCAGAGACGGCAGCCCACCAGGCTCCCCCGTCCCTGAGATTCTCCAGGTGAGAACACTGGAGTGGGTTGCCATTTTCTTCTCCAATGCATGAAAGTGAAAAGTGAAAGTGAAGTCACTCAGTCCTGTCCAACTCTTAGCGACTCCATGGATTGCGGCCCACCAGGCTCCTCTGCCCGTGGGATTTTCCAGGCAAGAGTACTGGAGTGGGGTGCCATTGCCTTCTCCTTCCTTAGCCTGCTACTGCGGCTGCTAAATCACCTCAGTTGTGTCTGATCTGTGTGACCCCATGGACAGAAGCCCACCAGGCTCCCCTGTCCCTGAGATTCTCCAGGCAAGAACACTGGAGTGGGTTGCCATTTCCTTCTCCAATGCATGAAAGTGAAAAGTGAAAGTGAAGTCATTCAGTCGTGTCTGACTCTTTGCGACCCCATGGACTGCAGCCTACCAGGCTCCGCCGTCCACGAGATTTTCCAGGCAAGAATATTGGAGTGGGCTGCCACTGCCTTCTTCTTCCTTAGCCTAGGTCTCACTTAAAGAGACTGAGAAAGGACTTGATTGAGGTCATTATCTGGGGAAATCAACCCAAGGAAAAGGAGCAGGGGAGTGGGAGGTGAGAAATCAGGAAGACAGAAAAGCCAAAGGGTGCGCGTAATGGAACGGATCATGATCACAACCGTGTGCAGCTAGGAGGTGAGAGAGCAATGTGTGCCCTCTAGCTCCCTATCTCATGGATCTGGAGTTGCCTGTGGATCAGTAATTGCCATGTACTTTGAGGGGCACACATGCCTGGGAGGCTTCGTGTTTCCTGAACACCCCTTGTCGGGAGCGGCGGATGAGAATGCCTGGAGGTGCACTGGAAGAGGTTCTTCTTGGCCCCTACAGAATGTCTGGAGGAAAAGAAATATTCTGAAAGGAATAAGAAATCTCTAATCCATAATTGTGCTCTCCTTTCCAGCCAAAGAATGACCCTGTTTCCTCAGGAAATTGTCTGATTTGGTGAGAAACTAGAAACTTCTGACTTCACTCTTACAGTTAAGGTCCCTAAGCTAAGCTTTAGTCACCTTAGGGTACTGTCCTGGGTTCCCCTGAGAGCAGAGCCTGAGACAGATATTTGGGTGGCATTTGGGTGGTGGTCTTTTATTTGGGCATTTTCATCATAAGGATCCAGAGTTCAGGAGAAGGATTTAATATAGAGAATGTGTGTACTTTCGGAGAAGGCAATGGCACCCCACTCCAGTACTCTTGCCTGGAAAATCCCACGGGCAGAGGAGCCTGGTGGGCTGCAATCCATGGAGCGCTAAGAGTTGGACAGGACTGAGCGACTTCACTTTCACTTTTCACTTTCATGCATTGGAGAAGGAAATGGCAACCCACTCCAGTGTTCTTGCCTGGAGAATCCCAGGGACAGGGGAGCCTGGTGGGCTGCCGTCTCTGGGGTCGCACAGAGTCGGACACGACTGAAGCGACTTAGCAGCAGCTGCAGCAGTGTACTTTGCGTGCTAAGTCACTTCAGTTGTGTCTAGTACTCTTGCCTGGAAAATCCCACGGGCAGAGGAGCCTGGTGGGCTGCAATCCATGGAGTCGCTAAGAGTTGGACAGGACTGAGCGACTTCACTTTCACTTTTCACTTTCATGCATTGGAGAAGGAAATGGCAACCCACTCCAGTGTTCTTGCCTGGAGAATCCCAGGGACAGGGGAGCCTGGTGGGCTGCCGTCTCTGGGGTCGCACAGAGTCGGACACGACTGAAGCGACTTAGCAGCAGCTGCAGCAGTGTACTTTGCATGCTAAGTCACTTCAGTTGTGTCTGACTCTTTGCAACCCCATGACTAGCCTACCAGGCTCGTCTATCCATGCGATTGTTCAGGCAAGAATACTGGAGTGGTTTGTCATGCCCTTCTTCCTCAACCCAGGATCCACGTCTCCTGCGGCTCTCGCATTGCAGCAGAATTCTTTATCGCCAAGCCACTGGGGCAGGCCAATGTAGGGAAATGGGAGAGTGAACTCAAGAATGCAGTGAAAGTGAAAGTGGCTCAGTCGTGTCCAACTCTTTGCGACCCCATGGACTATAGAGTCCACAGAGTTCTCCAGGCCAGAATACTGGAGTGGGTAGCTGTTCCCTTCTCCAGGGGATCTGCCCAACCCAGATATTGAACCCTGATCTCCCACATTGCAGGCGAATTCTTTATCAGCTGAGCCACCAGGGAAGCCCCAAGAATGCAGTAGATTGCATTATAGTTTGGTTACCCAGGGATGATGTGGGCTTCATCCTGCCCAGGCTTTTGAGGAACTTTGTGAAATGTCTCTCTTTCATTATCTTCCAGGTTTACACAAGGAAGTTTGGTCTATCTCTTTAGGTCACAGGGCTATTAGAGACTGAAAACAGATTTTCATCCAGGTCTAGCTGATTCCCAAGGCCTTTATCTCTTAAATGTAAGGCTGTAGTGCTCGCTTATATTGCATATTTTCCTTATGATAATCAAATATTTATGCAAAACCCACCTCTCTAGAGAATAGTTAGCAGATAGGTAAAAATAAAACTCTCACACATTTTTAGTTATCAGGCATAGTTTTGATCTCTAACGGCATCTTTTTATAAAGACTGTAATGTCATTGTGTCCTGTCTGGGCTAATTCCCAGGCTATTAGACACAATGTAACAGATAAGGTCTCTTGGAGGAAAGCATTACTTGTTACTGCATTGTCATTGTTTTTGTTTGTTTACATGGAAAACAATTAGCAAATCTAATTTCTAGGGAGATATGTGTCATTATAAAGACTAAAGAGTAGTGAGATGTTATACGCCTTGGACATTTTTTCTGTAATGAGAATGAATACAGCTGTCAAAATAATGTTTTGATTAATCATAACATTGCCAATATTTTTTAGATTGTCTGAGTGTGTTTGTGGCTTCGTTGTTTATGTTGTAGGCAAGCTTAACCATCTGTGGATGGGGTTTTTTGATGTTAGTGGGGAAGTTGTTTATCTGTCTCTACAACTGCTTAGGATCTGCCTAACCAAAATTACAAAGGAGCAATGTTTGTCTTTAATGTCTTAAGCTTCTTTTTGGTATGGTTTTCCCTTTCTCCACACTCTCAGACGCCAAGTACAGCTACTCAATCTAGAAAGTCTTTGTTACTCATCAGATGTGTAATCCCGGAGAAGGCAATGGCACCCCACTCCAGTACTCTTGCCTAGAAAATCCCATGGACGGAGGAGCCTGGTAGGCTGCAGTCCATGGGATTGCAAAGAGTCAGACACGACTGAGCGACTTCACTTTCACTCACTTTTCACTTTCATGCATTGGAGAAGGAAATGGCAACCCACTCCAGTGTTCTTGCCTGGAGAATCCCAGGGATGGGGGAGCCTGGTGGGCTGCCATCTCTGGGGTCGCACAGAGTCGGACACAACTGAAGTGCCTTAGCAGCAGCAGCAGCAGCAGTACCAGCAGATGTGTAATCTGCTATGGACTTAAATCAGTACCGTTTGCCCCGTCTATTCTTGCTCCTTAGGCTCCAACAACCCTGAGTTATGGATGGTAATCTAAACCCTGCATGCTGGCTCCGTTCTTTGCTGTACTCCAGAGGCCCCCTTTGTAAGGCTGTCATCTCTGGTCTACTTGGTTATCTCAGCTCATCTTCTGAGACTCAACTTGGGGGTAACCTCATTAAGAAGTCATCCTAGATACTCCTGTCCTTTCCAGGAGGCTAGGAGATCCTTTTTTCTGGTCCTAAAATCCTCTGTATAGATCTCTATTATTATACCTATCACATGTTTCATGGCTGTTGTTTCCGTTACACACTGATCATCTGAGGGCAGCAGTGGTGTTTATTCATATTTATCAACTCAGCATCTGGTAAAAAATAGACATTTATATGTTTGCTAAATCAAATTTGAACTTAAATTTAATATTTTAGGGTAGGAGCTCTTTCTATAGCTCCTAAAATAATATAAGACTACCTCTTCTTTTCCTGGTGCAGTATCACTATTTCCATTCTACAACATCTTGCATTCAGGGTTTATAACTTGGTGAAGTGCTTCACTCAATATGCCAGCAAACATCAAGGCTGTATATTGTCACCCTGCTTACTTAACTTATATGCAGAGTACATCATGAGAAATGCTGGGCTGGATGAAGCACAAGCTGGAATCAAGATTTCTGGGAGAAATATCAACAACCTCAGATATGCAGATGACACCACCGTTATGGCAGAAAGTGAAGAACTTTAGTGCCTCTTGATGCAAGTGAAAAGGAGAGTGAAAAAGTTGGCTTAAAACTCAACATTCAGAAAACTAAGATCATGACGTCTGGTTCTGTCACTTCATGACAAATAGATGGGAAACAATGGAAACAGTGACAGGCTTAATTTTCTTGGGCTCCAAAATCACTGTAGATGATGACTGCAGCCATGAAATTTAAAGATGCTTGCTCCTTGGAAGAAAAGCTATGACCAACCTAGACAGCATATTAAAAAGCAGAGACATGACTAGACATCTGTCTAGTCAAAGCTATGGTTTTTCCAGTAGTCATGTATGGATGTGAGAGTTGGACTATAAAGGAAGCTGAACACTGAAGAATTGATGCTTTTGGTGGGAGGAGGGTTCAGGATAGGGGACACATGTATACCCATAGCTGATTCATGTGAACGTATGGCAAAAACTGCTACAGTATTGTAAAGTAATTAGCCTCCAATTAAAATAAATAAATTCATTTACAAAAAAAAAAAAAAGAATTGATGCTTTTGAACTGTGGTGTTGGAGAAGACTCTTGAGTCCCTTGGACTGCAAGGAGGTCCAACCAGTCCATCCTAAAGGAAATTGGTCCTGAATATTATTGGAAGGACTGATGCTGAAGCTGAAACTCCAGTACTTTGGCCACCTGATGTGAAGAACGACTCATTTGAAAAAACCCTGATGCTGAGAAAGATTGAAGGCAGGAAGAGAAGGGGACGACAGAGGAGGAGATGGTTGGATGGCATCACCAACTGTATGGACATGAGTTTGAGTAAACTCCAGGAGTTGGTGAAGGACAGGGAAGCCTGGCATTCTACAGTCCATGGGATCGCAAAGAGTCAGACATGACTGAGCGACTGAACTGAACTTGGTGAAAAGTTAAGCTTGATGCACATAGTTTCATTTGATTAAAATAATTTTAAATTATAGTGGTGCTGTAGAATGAGGTTGGCATGGAGTAGCAAATGTGTTTCTGAATTTTAACTGACACAAGAAACGAATTTTCAAACCAAAAGCATATCTTCTGGTTTTAGTGATGATGTATGCCAATTCTGAGTCATTGCCTGGCTAACTGGAAGCTTTAGAATATTTTAAAAATGTCTATACTCTGTAGATGGTGGGATATCCAGAAAGTTGTAACCTTGAACTTCTATACTCACTGCTCCTTCCCTGATCCTTGCAATTCCTTCATTTATGGGACCATTACCATATATATATATAAAATCACTTATATTTGAATGTTCAAATTTAGTGCTTAGGCAACCTACATAACTCTAAATTTTAAGGACTGCATAAATACATGCTTATGGATTTTAAGGGAGTTTTCAATTCCCATTTCATAAATAATCATGTCATGCATTCTAAAAGAACAGTGTTGGAGGGGAAATCACAAATCAAAGTCATTTATATCTAATACTCTTAGTGAAAAAACTTTAATATTAAAATGGTAAACATCAATTATTGCCATCACAATGACAGCTTGGTGGAATGAACTAAAAAGTCAGGAACCTAGACAGATAAAATATGTGTTTTGTTGCATTTTAATTATTTAAAAATTTTCAAATAAATAACATGGATATACACATTTTTCTCATTTTGTTCTCTACTGGTTTTGTTGTTGTGTTCAGTCGCTCAGTTGTGTCCAACTCTTTGCAACCTCATGGACTGCAGCACGCCAGGCCTCCCTGTCCTTCACCATCTCCTGGAGCTTGCTTAAACTCATCTCCATTGAGTCTGTGATGCCATCTAACCATCTGTCCTCTGTTGTCCATCTGTCCTTCTCCTCCTGCCTTCAATCTTTCCCAGCATCAGGATCTTTTCCATTGAGTTGGCTCTTCCCATCAGGTGGCCAAAGTATTGGAGCTTCAGCTTCAGCGTCAGTCTTTCCAGTGAATATTCAGGATTTCTTTGAATTGTTCACTTAGGAAGGCTTTCCTATCTCTCCTTGCTATTCTTTGAAACTCTGCAGTCAAATGGGTATATCTTTCTTTTTCTCCTTTGCCTTTCATTTCTCTTCTCAGCTATTTGTAAGGCCTCTTCAAACTGGTAGCACTACTAGAGTGAAAGTGAAAGTGTTAGTCATTCAGTCATGTCTGACTCTTTGTGACCCCATGGACGGTAGCCTGCCAAGCTCCTCTGGCCATGGAGTTCTCCAGGCACAAATACTGGAGTGGGTAGCCATTCCCTTATCAGAGGGTCTTTCTGACCCAGGGATTGAGCCTGGGGCTCCTGCATTGCAGGCAGACTCTTTACCATCTGAGCCACCAGGGATGCCCCCAATCACTACCAGCCTATTTTCAAGTCTTACTCAGTGACTTTATTAAAAAAATTTTTTTCCCAAGTGCTCTGTGATTTAATGGCTTACTCCTAATTTTTTTTCTGTTACTCAGCATTTGTTTATCTAGTTTATCTTGCATATTTCTCCATGCATGTGATACTATGTCACAATCTTAATGTGTTAGGTGTATTCAGTGGTATCAACCGGGTTCCCAAATAGGAGTTTAAGTGTATATGTGTTTGTATGTTACATATGGTGCGAGTTTAAAAAAGAAGAGATGGTTCTTTCCACTTTCTGTGTGTATCAGGATTCACGCAGAGAAACAGAATTAGTAGGATGAGTGTGTGTGTATGTGTGTGTGTGTAAATAAAGAATTGGCCTGTATGATTGTGAAGGTTGACTTAAGCAATTTCAAAATCTGCAAGGGAAGCAGTCATGAAGGGAAGATTATGGTCAGGGTGGTACTCAGTGGGCATAGGTCAGAGCTGTGTCCACAGGCAGACTCAATTACTCTCTGTCTCTGAATCTTTAACTTTTATTTTCAGGCCTCCCAGATGGTTAACTCTGACCCACTTCTTAACTGATTTTCCAGTGTACTTTCTTTACCTAAACTCAGTTGATTAGGGATGTTAAATACATCTGCATAATCCCTTTGCAATAATCAACATTTAATTGAATAACTGGGGACAGTAGACTAGCAGAGCTGACGTATCAAACAAGCAATCACACTACACTTACACTTTGCTTAGGAAGAAGGAGAGACAAGGTATACTTTAATGAAGCATCTAAGCAAGCGGATAATCCACAGCCAGCAAGTGCCATTGGAATGCAAAGGATGTGAAAAACTATTGTTTACTGACATTAGCTTGGGAAGGCTTCAAGCTAGGTCTTGAGCTAGATTTGAGTATGGCAGCTGACCTAGAAAAGAGGCTATGGAGAATGTGCCAGATTAAGAAAGATGGATATAGTCATTGGTTAAAGGATGAGGGTCAGGGACAGGAATGAGATTAGATTGATTGGCAGGAGTTGCAGACCCAAAAGTCTCTATGAACTTGGTCAAAGTGAAACTGTTAGTCACTCAGTTGTGTCTGTCTTTGTGACCCCATGGACTGTAGCCTGCTAGGCTCCTCTGTCCGTGGGATTCTCCAGGCAAGAATACTGGTGAAAGTGAAAGTCGCTCAGTCATGTCTGACTCTTCGCGTCCCCATGGACTATACAGTCCATGGAATTTTCCAGGCCAGAATACTGGAGTGCGTAGCCTAACCTTTCTCCAGTGGATCTTCCCAACCCAGGAATCGAGTGGGTTGCCATTCCCTTCTCCAGAGGATCTTCCCAACCCAGGGATGGAACCTTGGTCTCACACATTGCAGGTAGAGTCTTTGCCTTCTTGCCACCAGAGAAGTCCATGAATTTGGTAGGTAATGTAAATTAATGAAGTGGGCAGGCACGTGAGGCAGTCAGGAGTGATGGGACTGTGCTGACCTGAAAAGTCATACCTAGTTTAAAGTCATTCAAATGAAAACAGACAAAAAGCATTGTTTGAGTCAATCAAGTACACTGGAGGCATTGCTGTAGAATGAAAATGTTCCCTCCCTCTACCTGTACTTGGAGGTGGCAACTTTGGGAGGTGATTAGGTCATGAGGGTTGAGCCCTCATGAATAGGATTAATGCCTTTATGAAAGAGACCCTAAAGAATTCCCTTGTCTCCTCTATTATGTGGAGGTAGCCAGAAGAAGGCTACTTGCAAACCAGAAACTGGGTTCTTACCATGCACTGAGTCTGTCATGATCTTGGATTTCAACCTTAAGGACCATGAGAAATAAATTTCTGTTGTTCATAAACCACCCTGTCTATAGTGCCAGTATTGTGATTTGTAGGAAATATATGTTGGACCATTTGGGCATCTAAATATTAGATGACCAAATACATATAGATATATGTAGTACTTCCCCCTTATCCATATGAGATATGTTCCAAGGCTGCTAGTAGATACCTGAAACATACACTATATTTTCCCCCGTATATATGTACTTCTGATGAAGTTTAATTTAAATTAAGCACAACATTAATAATAAAGTAGAACAATTATAACAATTTATTATAATAAAATTGTGTGAATGTGGTCTCTTTCTTTTTATAAATTTCATGCCTGTTTCATCTTAACTAAGTATTACCAGATACTCTAGCTGTAACTTTGAGGTGTGACGGCTTGAGGTGTGACAGCAAAACTAGCCTGAATTTCTTTTTCCTTCTTCACAATTTCATGGATAGAAAATTAGTTTCCACCATAGAGCAGCATACATTTTTTTTTTACTTTCCTTATTAAGTAGAGAAGTTTCACTTTTTCACTTAAGGGAGGCACGTTAGGGCTTCTCTGTGGCATATCTAAATTGCTGGCATCACCACTTTGCACTTTGAGATCATTATTGAGTAAAATAAGTTCCTTGAATGCAAGCATTGTGAGGCAGTGACAGTAATCTCATAACCAGGACCACTACTAATGGGTGGAAAGGCTGATGGCCTTTATCAGGGCACGTTTGAAAACAATGGTGGAAGGGGTGAAAGCATTTTCTATTCATACCCTTATCAATTCAACCAGGTTTACTAAACAAGTTGTTTATATACATAATATATTAAGACCAAACAACTAACACACCCTCAATAATTACCATGAGCCATAATAATTACTATTAGGCACTTTCATGTGCTAATTATTTTAACCTGTCCAGTGGGTACTATTACTGTTTCTACTGTACAAATGAGAAAACTTCAGAACAGAGAAAGTAAATACTTTGCCCATGGTCACACACCTAGAAAGTCACATTCTCTATTTAATAGATGCCTTTGGTTGATGTCTGCCTTAATCAGCTCAGGCTGCTACAACAGAATACCATTAAGTAAGTTCTAAGACCAGTTTCTGCAGGGAGAAGGGTTCCCTCCCCATCCTCCCCCCCCCACCACAACAATTTCAGACACCAGCAAGGTGTTGGAGAATTCCAATCGATTCAATTCACTTCTGACACAACCCAGAGATAGCATCAGATTCTTCAGGTTAAGAGCTCAGACCTACAAGACTGCCTTTCAATTCAGGACTGATCCAGAAATTGTTTTCTTCTACTGTTGTTCCACCTTGTTTATCCATTTGTCTTTTCCCATTCCTTACCGTTTCTGAGTTCTGTGGAGCTGATGGAAGGGATGATAGTGAGGGGCAGATGCCTTTTAATTCACAAGTCCTGTGGCTATAGACTCTCTTGGCTGCTGGACACCCTCTGTCACTTCAAGAGTCTGATGCAATCACTCTCCTACAGGGACCCATGGGTTCTTTCAAGAGTCCCCTCTGGGAACACTGTGTAGGTGCCATTTAAGACTGACCTCTTGTCCTCTAGCGAGGTGCTTCTGTGGTCTGCCAGGTAGCCTTCCTGGGCAGAGTCTTTCAAGATGTTTTAGGTCTTTGACTTTTAGCAGCATCAAAGACTCTGAGAAGAACAGGAAATCTTGTTAGCTCCAACCTCCAAATATATTTAGTCTCTAACCCCTCTTACCAACACTAATGCTGTGACTTTGGTCCAAGGCACTGCCGTCTTTTACCTGAATTCCTGCAGTGGCCTCCTCTGGCTGCCTGTATCTACTCTTGCCTCTCGGGGTCTATTTTCAGTACAGCGGTCAGAGTGGCTCTTTTGAAATATAAGTCAGATGTCGAGCCTTTTTTGTTCCAAGTCCTGCAGTGGTTCTCTGCTTCACAGTCAGTGCCCTATCCACGAACCTTCAAGTTGCTAACTTTCAAAGATGTGAACATGCGTTCTACCAGCATCAGGCCTGAGTGAAATGGCAGCTTGGCTTCTGTCTCCTGTTGCCAATGATCCTTCACCTCTACCATCTCCCTGCCCCCCAACTCCTTTCTCCAGTCAGTAACTCTTCTTGCCTGTTTGTTTGATGCTGGCCCCTATACGCCAGCTGCTGTACTATACTACTGTACTTTTAAAGGTACTGTATGGAAGATTAAAAATGTTTTATTTTTAAAAAATATTTATTATTTTTAATTGATTGATGATTGGTTTACAATATTGGCTTGATTTCT
Organism: Aepyceros melampus; assembly: GCA_006408695.1. Lineage (NCBI taxonomy): Eukaryota > Metazoa > Chordata > Mammalia > Artiodactyla > Bovidae > Aepyceros > Aepyceros melampus. Next base: position 207,233 of record SJXQ01001137.1, read on the forward strand.
GTCATACATCAACATGAATTAACCATGGTGTACATACGTCCTCTGCCTCTTGAATCTCCCTCCCACCTCCTGCCCAGTCTCACCCCTCTAGATTATTACGGAGCCCTAGTTTGAGTTCCCTGGGTCATACAGCAAATTCCCATTGGCCATCTATTTACATCCCTGGGGGAGGGCATGGCAACCCACTCCAGTATTCTTGCCTGGAGAATCTTCATGGACTGAGGAGCATGGCCAGCTACAGTCCATGGGGTCGCAAAGAGTCAGACATGACTGAGCGACTAAGCACAGCACAGCACATCTATTTACATATGTTAGTATCTATGCATCCATGCTACCCTCTCCACTTATCTTTCCATCTCCCTCTTCTCCACCCTTTCCATAAGTCTGCTCTCTATGTCTGAAAAATGTTTTACATTTCTGCATTTGTTTTTTAGTGTATTGTTTGTGTAAAAAATATCATAAACCTATTATAGTACTATATATAGCTGATTGTGTTGGTTGAGTACCTAGGCTTAACTCTGTTGGGCTTATGAGCAAATTGGACTTAGGAACATGCTTTCAGAACAAACTCATTTGTATGTAGGGGATTTACTGTAGGAGGCAACATTCTTACAGTGGCTTGCAAACTATTACATGACTGGCCCCCTCCCCTTGCCTCTTGGACTTCATCTCCTATTCCTATAAGCCTTCAGTGCCCTGATCCAGCCCCAGCCCCTCTTTGGCTTTCTTTAATAATGACAGGCAGGTAACCTCCTTAGGACCTTTGCATGAGCTGTTTTCTCCACCTGGGATGATCTTCCCTCCAGTTATCCATAGGTTAATTCTCTTATTTTTCAGTCTCTTTTCTCAAAGGCCGTTTTCCCAATGAAGACCACCCTGATCACAGCTTTAAAATTACAAACCTGCAGTTACCCCTGTTTGGTCTTAATGCTGCTCTCGTTTTCTTCTTTTCTTTTTCCCAATACTCTTACCCTGTTTAATATGTTAGGGAATTTTCCAATTTGTCATGTTTATTTTCCTTGTCTGTCTTCTTCCTACAATCGGAAGCTCTACAAGGGCCGTGGTCTTTTGTTTGTTCACACATGGATCCCGAGTGTTGAACAGTGCTTCACAGGAAGGAGAGGAGATACACATTTAGTGCAAATATATATTTGAATGAATGATTCATGGTCAGTTAGGTCATCTGTTGTCTTCAGCGTTGAGCCTCAGGAGAAATGTTCAAATTCCTCAGTTCAGTTCAGTCGCTCAGTCGTATCCTACTCTTCGCGACCCCATGAATCGCAGCACGCCAGGCCTCCCTGTCCATCACCAACTCCTGGAGTTCACTCAGAGTCATGTCCATCGAGTCAGTGATGCCATCCAGCATGTCTCATTTAATAAATATCTTGATACATAAATATTTACAGTGTTTTTACAGACATTGTCTCATTTTGCCCTTATGACAATCCTGTGAAAAGGGCAGTTTTTCTTTCCCTTGATTGCCCTTGCCTTCCTTACTCCTTGCATCTTTCTCCCCACTCCTTTCCCTTCCCTTCTTTTTCTTTCCACTGACTTTTTTTTTTTTTTTTTGAGTCCTTAGTCAGTGCCAAGTTCATAGGCATTTTCAGCAGAGGGACAAGATGGAGTTTTAGTACAGGGAATATTGCAGTGGGGATACCTCGGAGGTATCAGCCAGAGATACCTTCCTGGGCAAATGGTGTCTAATCTGAGACTTGGATCATAAGCAGAAATTAGCTAAATGGGTGAGGAGGAGCAGAAAGGGTATGGAGAGCATTTATGGCAGTGGGAATAGTAGAAGCAAAATCATTTCTGGCAGTGGAAACAGTAGATGTAAAATCAGAAAGTGGATCATGGTGCTCTCTGGGAACTACAGAGTAGATCCCAGGCTTGAAGGAAAGTGAAGGCATTGAAGGAGAGGGATGAAGAAAAATGGGGCAGTACACATACTTTGAAAATAAAGAAATGGAGGCTCAAAGAGTTTACATCACTTTCTGTGGTCATGTGGTAGTAGGGCTAGAACTGGGTCCCTCTCTGCCTCTTTGCCACTTCACTGAGTTCAGACCACACCACATATCTGAGCCCAGGACCACTCAGTCTCCTCTTTATCAGTCCTAATGAGAGAGAAAGGCAAACATGGGGTCAGATTCCATTCATCCCTTCACCAGAGAGTCCTTGAGGAAGGACCATATTCTCAAGTAATAGCCTTCTCAGGGAATGTTCTGCAGACAGAGGACATTCAGAGGGGAATATTTTGGCTTGTGGACATAACCCATGGCTTTTTATGTCTTCTCTGGATTTTTATATTCTTCAACATTTTTGTTAAATGTTGTCTACTGAAGAAGGGAATGGCAAGCCACTTCAGTATTCTTGCCTTGAGAACCCCATGAACAGTATGAAAAGGCAAAATGATAGGATAGCAAAAGAGAAACTCCCCAGGTCAATAGGTGCCCAATATGCTACTGGAGATCAGTGGAGAAATAACTCCAGACAGAATGAAGGGATAGAGCCAAAGCAAAAACAATCCCCAGTTATGGATGTGACTGGTGATAGAAGCAAGATCCGATGCTGTAAAGAGCAATATTGCATAGGAACCTGGAATGTCAGGTCCATGAATCAAGGCAAATTGGAAGTGGTCAAACAAGAGATGGCAAGGGTGAACGTCGACATTCTAGGAATCAGCGAACTAAAATGGACTGGAATGGGTGAATTTAACTCAGATGACTATTATATCTACTACTGTGGGCAGGAATCCCTCAGAAGAAATGGAGTAGCCATCATGGTCAACAAAGAGTCCGAAATGCAGTACTTGGATGCAATCTCAAAAATGACAGAATGATCTCTGTTCGTCTCCAAGGAGTCCTATTACCCGGTCATATTTTTTAAAAATAGATTTCTTCATTATTTCAACCCCAGCCCCTGAATTTTCCACCTGACTTCTTTATTTGATCCTTTAAAACCAGTTAGTCCCACTTGTAACTATTGTATTAATTTTTCCATGTGTGAGTGTGTGACATTCTCTAAGCAATGACAGTACAGGTATTATATCTATTTTATTTACTCTTATCAATGGAACCCCACTCTAGTACTCTTGCCTGGAAAATCCCATGGGCAGAAGAGCCTGGTAGGCTGCAGTCTATGGGGTCGCGAAGAGTCGGACATGACTGAGCGACTTCCCTTTCACTTTTCACTTTCATGCATTGGAGAAGGAAATGGCAAACCACTCCAACGTTCTTGCCTGGAGAATCCCAGGGATGGGGGAGCCTGGTGGGCTGCCGTCTATGGGGTCACACAGAGGCGGACACGACTGAAGCGACAGCAGCAGCAACTTAGTTCTCCAGTACAGTACCTGGTTTGGAGTAGTTAGCAGACATTTGTTGAAAGGCTAAAAAAAATTTTAATAGAATAAATATTAAAAATCCAAATTATAAAAACATTTACAGCAGCATTTTACTATGAAAATACTAGAAAAATACATTTATAAATATACATGAAAAAATTGAGGCGCATATATATAATTATTATAGAAAGGTAGAAATGAAGGTGATCTGAATTTATTTATTTAAATGTATTTCTTTAAATGTATATTTTCCTTTTTCCATAGTGAATAAGAATTTACCCTATAGTAATTTGGAGGATAGTGTTTCTAGATTTCTAGTGGCTTGCAAATTGTTTTAGCATATACAGTAATAATTTTGGTCTTAAAAGCATCTCTTTATATACATTATTTTTTAAAAATACTACTGTTTCACATTCATTTCTTACTCAAACATATACAATTATTAGATTCTAAATGTTGAATCATAAAACACTAACAGTCAAGTTCGTTATGTTTGAAAAGATTCAATTGGCTTGTATATTTTATATCCCTGTATTTGTTTCTTTTTCCTGGTTCACTTATGGGCCAAACTATAAGATATTCTTCCATTTGTAAATTGGTCAGGAGAAGATTATTACATTTTAGGTGTGGTTAGGCCCATCCACCATGAAAATATTAACTTGGTGAAGTTAATACTTCCTACTTTGTTTCACGCAGTTTAAAGGAAAGATGAACTCTAGCTTTATTGCATATCTGTTTGGAAAATTTAAATGTTTTAGACTTTTTATGTTGAATTGGAGTATAGACTATTAACAATATTTTAATAGTTTAATTTTGTCAGAAATATTTAGTCTAAATTACTGTGGTCTAAAATCACAGCAAGGTGTGAGAATAGGAGTTCTGTACTTGTTTGGGAGTGAGGAGCAGAGGGACCATGGTGGGTGGTGGGGCAAGGGGCAGACAGTTACAGCAGCTGTCTGCCATTTAACTGTTAAGGTTCTATTCCCATGACCGATCCATCAAGTTGTAAATGAATGAATGAGATATGATTGACCAGTAAGTCCTACCTGGGTCTGTGTTCAGTTCTCAAGTGTGTGTAGTGTCTCCTTTTGGAGTGCGGTGCAGTTTGAATGAATTCAATAGTGAAAAATATGTTGAGCATGTTATTGAATGTCTTTTGCCTTTGTTGCTTTGCTTTGTGTGTGTGTGTATGTGTTAAAGTAGATGTGCCTTTCGGAGAAGGCAATGGCACCCCACTCCAGTACTCTTGCCTGGAAAATCCCATGGACGGAGGAGCCTGGAAGGCTGCAGTCCATGGGGTCGCTGAGGGTCGGACACAACTGAGCGACTTTGCTTTCACTTTTTACTTTCATGCATTGGAGAAGGAAATGGCAACCCACTCCAGTGTTCTTGCCTGGAGAATCCCAGAGATGGGGGAGCCTGGTGGGCTGCCGTCTATGGGGTCACACAGAGTTGGACACGACTGAAGCGACTTAGCAGCAGCAGCAGATGTGCCTTAAGTTTTTGTTATTCTTAACCATTATAGCTCTTTTTGTTTCAAAGAAAAAAGTATAAAAAAATCTTATATAAAGGGATAATGGCATTGAAACATGTATAATATCATATAAGAAACGAATCACCAGTCAAGGTTTGATGCAGGATACAGGATGCTTAGGGCTGGTGCACTGGGATGACCCAGAGAGATGGTATAGGGAGGGAGGTGGGAGAGGGGTTCAGGATTGGGAACACGTGTACACCCGTGGTGGATTCATGTTGATGTATGGCAAAGCCAATACAATATTGTAAAGTAAAATAATAATAATTAAAAAATAAAATATGAAAAAAATCTTATATGGTATTGCATTTTGGACATATGGCTATTTTAAGTGATTAGTTGATTGGCAGTTAATCAGGACATGTGCATTAAATTTCTCTTCATAAATACTCATTGGTTTAATATTGTAGGAAAGCTCACAGTAGGGTTCCTCAGAGTATTTGTTGTTACTTACTGACTTTTTAAAAAGCAATTAAGTTGTGGTTGTTGTTTAGCCACTCAATCCTGTCTGACTCTTTTGTGACCCCATGAATTGTAGCCTGTCAGGTTCCTCTATCCATTTCCAGGCAAGAATACTGGAGTGGATTGCCATCTCCTTCTCTAGGGGATCTACCCGACTCAGCGTTCGAACCTGAATCTCCTGCATTGGCAGGCAGATTCTTTACAACTGAACCACCAAGAAAGCCCAAGGAAGTCATGGAGAAAATATTAATTCAAACTTCAAATCCCCTTCCCCAATTATGCCTAGTTTTTAGGTGAAGGTGAAGGTGAAGTCGCTCAGTTGTGTCCGACTCTTTGCGACCCCGTGGACTGTAATGTACTAGGCTTTTCTGTCCATGGGATTCTCCAGGCAAGAATACTGGAGTGGATTGCCATTTCCTTCTCCAGGGGATCTTCCCGACCCAGGGATCGAACCCGGGTCTCCTACATCAGAGGCAGACGCTTTAACCTCTGAGCCACCAGGGAAGGTTATGCCCAGTTTTTAAAAACAGTTTATACATAGGCATAAGTAGTACTTAAAGGGACAAAATTTGCCCAGTGACATGCTTTATTTAAAAACACAGTGGCTCAATTTGTGCATTGGTACAGAAAGCTATTAGCAAATTCTCTATTCACCTGAATTAGTGACATATATGTATAGATTTTCTTCATCTACAACAGTGAGAGAGAAGAGCTGAGAGCCTAACTCCCTGCCATGACCTCCTAGGCTGAATATGATCTGACTCGGACCCACCAGTCTGACCTCATTTTGCACTTCTTCCTACCATATTACTCCCCAGCCATATGGACCTACCTTCAGTTTTTCAATCAGAGCAAGTATGTTGCTACCTACCCTCTCCCAGGATGCAGTGCTAGTAGGCTCAGAGATGCCTTCCCCATCTACCTATCGAAGACATTACAGACCTACTTTCTCATTGTTCTCTGTCTGTACTTAGATTTGTTTTCTGCATTGCACATTATCATTATTGAAGTTAGCTTAATGTATTTGTTTCCCACTTGCCTCTCCTTTTCAGAAAATAAGCTTTATACAACCTAGATGTCCATCACAAATAAAGATGCAGTATACACACACACACACACACAATGGAATACCACTCAGTCATTAAAAAAAATGAAATAATGCCATTAGCAGCAACATGGGTGGACCTAGAGATTATCATATGAAGTGAAATAAGTCAGACAGAGAAAGGCAAATACCATGTGATATCACTTATTAGTGGAATCTAAAATATGATAAAAATAAACTTATTTACAAAACAGACTTACAGACATACAAAACAAATTTCGGGTCACCAAAGAGGAAAGGGGGTGGGATGGGATGAATTACGAGTTTTGGATTAGCAGATACAAAGTGCTGTACATAAAATAGATAAGCAATAAGGTCCTACTGTGTAGCACAATATACTGTAATAAACCACTATGGAAAAGAATATGAAAAAGAATATAAACATATATGTATTAAAAGAAAACAAACATATATATATGTAACTGAATCAACTCACTGATATCAGAAACTAACACAATATTGTAAATTAACTATACTTCAGTTAAAAATTTTTTTGTAAAGAAAATAAGCTTTACAGGAGAAGTTGTATTCATCTTGTTCAGTGACATGAGAAAGACTCAGCACATAGTAGGTTCTACATAATGAATGAATGAATGAGCCTCTGATATAACCTTGCAGAAAACTGTACAAATATCCTAGGGAATTGATTTGCTGCCATAAATGAAAAGAATGAATCAGATAAAAGTATTTTAATGTTGGTGTTTCTGTGGGACACTGAAAGCCGTCAGCTACTCTAGGTTCTCTGCTCAGGAGACTTTCAACCCTAGTTGGGGAAAGGCCTTTGTCTTTACCTTAGTATTGCGGCCAGCAGAGAGGAAGTCTCTCTAGGACCATTCCTGGAGAAACAGATTAATATCAGGACCAAAGGGTGATGTCACAGAATGAAGAGGATGCTGCTTAAGAGGTGATGACTGGGAAAGCCACACTGCCAGTTCCTGGAGCATCTGAGGGGCAGAGAGTGAATAATGGGTGATCCTCATTGTGAAAGCTACTTAAAAGAAAACGTACAAGAAAAAGGAACAGGAGGTCTGAAGCTTTCGTGACTTCATTCATGGGACTGATAAGTATAAAAATTATTACAAGTATAAAAATTATTACAAGTTTTTAAAAAATTACTATTGTTATGCCATCTCTTAATTTTATTCTCCAGGTTGGCATATTCTGGCAAACACCATTGTGTATTTTAAGAAGAACCTGCCCCCTTGCCCCCAGTTGCTTCCAAGAACAAACTACCCTTGAGTTGCTATGGAATAGAGCCACTCTCTTTTTTAAATTCAGTATTAAATTCTGTATTTTCAAATTGTGTATTCTCCATTTTCAAATGTGTATTCTCTATTCTCTCATAATTCCAAAGCATTTAAAAAATAAATTGATTGTTTTTATGGGTGTGACTGCTCCTCTTTTTATGTCCCTAAAAGAAAGAAATTAAAACTGAATGACAAAAATAACGTGGATTATGCTCTTATTTTCACAGAAATTTTCTTTGAATTTAGAAGATTTTCAGAGTCTATAAATTATGGGGTTTTCTTTTGTCATTATTAATTAATGTCTATTTGAGGAATATGACTCAAGTCTTTGGGTTAGGGAATAATAAAGTTAATAATAGATGAATAGAGTTCCTGCCTTTCAAAGAATGGGCAAAAATATGTATGTATATGTATATGTATGTATGTTTTGTCTTTTCGTCTTTCTCTTGGTAATAGACTAGTTTAGAGATGGCAACAGTAAGTAAAAGACAATTTGTATTTTCCTATTCAGTTCAATTTAAAACAAATCAACAAACATTTGTTAAAGAGATACAATTTAGCCACATTAAGATATGGACATTTGAGGACCTGCCTGTGAAAACAAACATACTGATTTCCATGACTATATAACATAATTTGGTAACTGAATCTAACCTTATTTAGTGGACAGAAAGTTTCAGTCCAAAACCGGATCAGAAAAAAATCCAAAAGTACTGGTGGCTCAGATAATAAAGAATCTGCCTGGCAAGCAGGAGACCCGGGTTCGATCCCTGGGTTGGGAAGATCTCCTGGAGGAGGGCATGGCAACCCACTCCAGTATTCTTGTATTCTTGCCTAGAGAATTCCCATGGACAGAGGAGCCTGGCAGGGTACAGTCCATGGGGTTGCAAAGAGTCTGGACACGACTGAACAACTTAGCACATAGAACAGACAAAAGAGAAAAATCTAAATACTGTTCTGAGTAATCCAAATTATCACCTTTCCTTCCTTGATGGTTTCCCAGTGAGTGTCATTACATGAAACAGACAGTCTGATGAAAGTGCAGGATTGTGTCATTGTTTTAAACATTTAATTGAACTGAAAGATCATGAGAGCCAAAGAGAAGAGTTATTGGTTGGCAAGGGGATAGCAATGGTCAGGGAAATAAGTCATCGCAAGGAAGGGGCTAAGGAAGATGCTTCACCTGCGCTGATTGAGATAAGAGTTATTATCTGAGCCATGCCTCCTTTCCTCAACTCCATCCCCTTCTCATTCCCAGAATGCTAGACAAGACAACCCAAGCTCCAAAAGGGCTCAAGCCTGTCACTGCCAGAACCCAGGGGAATCACAGCTGCTAATCCCCATGAAGCTCTGGGGATCCTGTCATTAATTGTCAACTTTTCTGGGTTCACTGGACCAGCTGATCAACAGCACGAGTAGGGCCGAGGGAAGGGTCTCCTCTAGGCCACCTTCATAAATTTGCAAGTTTCATAATGTAGTTTTTCACAATAGCATAATTGTGGTGCATGCACACAGAAAGGCTTTGGACAGCAGCTTAGACTTTGCTACAGTAAGGTCTGAATTACTTAACAAATTTCCTTTGCAGTTGATATAAAGATACCAACCAGGAAACATGACTAGGGATTGGGTAACAAAAATAGCACTGTTTCTTCAAATTTTTTATAAAAATAATTTTCATTTTATTTTCATAAAAATAATTCTTAGAACTTTGAAGTTCTAATAATCAGAGTAGTACTAAAAGTTACAAGTGAACTGGCAAAGTAAGTCCATGTTCATTATACATAAAGTTTATTATTTTTTAAATAGAAAGACTCTATGTAGACAATGAGGAACATTCCTCAATACTCAGTTTTAGAGCCACTTTAGCTTTCTTCTGTTTTTAAGGAAAATAAATCTGAAAGCACTGAAGTGAATACAGAAGAAAAATAAATTTTTAACAGAAAAGAATAATTTTCTAGACGGCAATGGTGAAATTGCCATTTTATTGTTAGCTTGGACATAGTTCAGTCATGTCCAACTCTTGGCAACCCCATGGACTGTAGCCCACCAGACTTCTCTGCCCATGGGATTTTCTAGGCAAGAATACTGGAGTGGGTTACCATTTCCTCCTCCAAGATATTTTCCTCACCCAAGGATTGAACCCGCATCTCCTACATTAGCAGGCAGATTCTTTACCACTGAGCCACCAGGAACATAATTCATGAGTAACCTAAAGCAGACTTCAAGTCACTGCATTTCTGTAAAGGTTAGCATTAAAGAGGCTTTATATACAAGAGAAGTTTGGTCAGGTGACACAGAGGGCCACTGAAGCCTCTCAACCCCAAAAGTACAATGGTAGAGAGAGGAGTGAATCAGGCCCTGGTGTTGAGAAAGTTCTCATTAATTCCAGTGGTGCTCACTCACTTGGTGTCAACTTTGGACACCTTATGTCCTGCCTCTCAAGATCGCTTTGTCTATTCAGTGCCTTTTCTAGTTCCATACAACTTCTGAATTGTTTATTCTATTTCAGAAAAAAAAATGCCATTGAATTTTGATATGCATTGCATTTTGATACACATTGCATTGAATATATAGATTGCTTTAAGTGATGTGGACATTTTAACAACATTAATTTTTCCAGTGCATGAGCATGGAATATCTTTCCATTTATTTGTATCTTCTTCAATTGAAATGGCACTTAGCAGAATTAGCCCTATTTCCAAAATCATTCTCTATTTTGGGGACTCAGTTGCTTTAGCAGTATAACATCCAAAATAACAGCCAACTACGAGTAAGTGGAAAGTGATTAGAAGAAATATCAAGAAAATTTCTATTTTTGTGAGTTTACTTCATACTGAGAAAACATTCAGTTTTCCAAATAGTTTACCTTGGGAGGGAGAAGAAGGAGACTAAGGGATCTGAGAGGTACTGGTGATGAGCCACAGGCTCCCTGCCCAGGCTGCCTGTTTCTGTTCAATATGAGTCACTTCGTTTGTACAGATGACTCTTGCTGCCAGTGGCTGCCCTTAAGGGAGGCTCTGGCTGTTGGGAATCAATGTGTGAGCTTTGCATTCACACCTTTCACAGGCAGAGACTCATTGGCAGATGTTATGCACAATCTAACACTGGCTATGACCGCCTTTCTTAACTGTTCATCTCAGCAGTATCTTGGGTCCTAAAAACCTTGCAGAAAAGAGACTTTTTCAGCAGTTGTTATTTTTGCTTTTACATCTGAGGCGGAGTTTTAGTGTATAGAGTTTCTGCCTTATTGTGGGGTGCTCTCATTTCACATTACACATCGTGCATGGGTGGCCTTCTGTCACCCATACTTAGCATGCTTTATGAGTGTTATTGCATCCAAAATAAGAGAAGAATCGTTATGCAGTTCATGATTGATTCTTTTTGCAACCAAAAAGAATGAAACCAACTCTATCTGGTGATATGCATGTTCTAATTTGTTTTGGAAGAATACACAAAAATTGTATTAGTCCCAAACCCCAACTTCTCCTTATGCCTTTTTTTGTCTTGTGCTTAAGGTTTTACATTGTTTAGGTCTTTTCTTTGTGAGATATATATCAAAGCATATTTATTCAAGTGGATAGACATATCCATGAAAATGAATTCAAAGCACAGTAAAATGTGGTCAGTGCTATAACTTATTCATGATTGAGAAATGATGGAGAGGGTGATGAGGAACGAGAGTGTGTGAGACTAAATAACACACCAGAACATCCCTTTCCTCTGACACTTCGCATTGTTAAGAGACAGCAAACTTCTAGAGTCACCTTTCCTTTCAGTCAGAATAATTTGTGCATTATAGTCTAAACTCTGTCTAAATCCCCTTCTCTCCTCCTCCCTTTTCTATTAAAAGAAGGATATGGCATATTTTCACAGGAGGAAGGGAAGAGCTGCCAATGTACAGGTGCCCTCTATCCCCCAATACAAAGAATCTTAAAGAAAACCCTATGGCCATTCCCTAAATTTTGTTCTACTCAAGGGAAGTGATGGGAAGGGAGACAGTTCCAGTCTGGAAGAGGCATGGATTTTTTGTCAGAAGAGCTTGAAATCAAATGAAGCCTTTCCATCTGCTGCCAAATGCTCATTTCCGTACGGATATGTGTTTCCTCCCCTTCACTTTGGTGTCACACTCTAGGGACTTCTGAGTCATTATCACCGTCATCATCATTTCGAAGCATGCAAGATTTCACAGATCCCTTGATCTTTATACCTTGTCCCCAAGGGAGGATATGGTTTTCTCCCTTTCAGTCGTTGGGCAGCTCTCCTCCCCGTGTAATAAATAAGGTCACTGGGCTGGTCAGCAGTGCCCTCCCTCTATTTGTCACCACTAGTTGGGTCTTTTCTTCTGCCCCATTTGACTTGAGACCTTCATTCACCCCTCACTTCCTTTCTTATCCCAGTTCACTGCTTCACAATTCTCTTGGCTAATATTAAAATCTCCTCCCCAATACTAGAATATTTTATTAATATTTTCTATATCTCAAGGCTTAGAGAAAAATGTAATTTTAAAATCAAATTTGCTGAAGATAATGATAATTAAAGTATTTTTCAGGAAAATGAAAATATTTTTGAAACTTTATTCCTTTTGACACCATCTATCAATTTTCTAGTGATTTTTTACTTTTTATTTTTAGTTGGAGGATAAGTGACGCTGTACCCTCTAAGCCACCAGGGAAGCCCCAGAAAGTCATTCAGTCGTGTCCGACTCTTTGCGACCCAATGGACTTGTAGCCTACCAGGCTCTTCTGTCCATGGGATTTTCCAGGCAAGAATACTGGAGTGGGTTGCCATTTCCTTCTTCAAGGGATCTTCCCAACCCAGGGATTGAACCCGGGTCTCCCTCATTGTAGACAGACGCTTTACCATCTGAGCCACCAGGGAAGTCCTCCAGGAATCTCTTTTAATAAACACTAAGGCCTAAATTTTTAAGGCAATTAACCAATTAATTATGTCTTGCATCTGGAAATGGGAATGTTTAGTGTGATTACCAAATCCCCATGTAGATCAGCTGAGTTATTGCTTGTGATGGGGAATTATAAAAATTACCAGTTCATGAATTTGCATTTTTATCAGGAAATAGCCCTTAAGAGTTCTCCTTAATTAATAGAACTGTGATAGATTATAGCATTCTATGTATTTTTGTATATGTACTTAATCATTATAAATGACAACAATTTTTCTCTTTATTTAATAAAGGAGCAGAGCACTAATCAAATAAGGTTATTTTAACTATTTTGTAATCTCATATCTTATGCCTATATTTTCCTTAAATTTAACTTAATCTCTCAGAGGTATTCTCGCTGACTTAGATGTATGTTTGTATTAAAGAGATATAGATCTATATAGATATGTGGGCTTCCCAGGTGGCACTGGTTAAGAACCAACCTGCCCATGCATGTAGACTTAAGAGACATGGGTTCGATCCTCGGGTTGGGAAGATCCCTTGAAGAAGGGCATAGCAACCCACTCCAGTATGCTTGCCTGGAGAATTCCACGGATAGGGGAGCCTGGCCGGCTATGGTCCATAGAGTCGCATAAAGTCGGGTACAACCAAAATGACTTAGCACACATGCACGTATATAGATATGTGTATAAAATTACAAAATTCGTTTCTTGGAAAGTAGTCAACAAGATAATATGCTCTAGCATCTGTATTTGGGGGAAATGGCTGGTCTGAAGGAGATAACTACTTGATGTTATTGTAGTCTCTTTCTCATGCCCTCTCAAATATAAACTTCTCATGGATGCTCTTTCTCATCACCTAGGACTCAGCTAGGGCATTTCACATTCAAGGAGGTCTTTCCTCTGCACTTATTTCAAGGAGTCCCTCGTCCCTGCCTTCATATGCTTTTTTGTATCATTCTAATTCAATTTCTTCATGATTCCAATTTCTTTCTGATAGTATCTTTCCTATTGTTCAATTGCCAACTTACTTTGACTGGCCTTAACTAGTGAAGTGGTGTAGTTTTAGTCTTTCAGTCATGTCCAACTCTTTGCAACCCCACAGACTATGTCCCCCAAGGCTCCTTTGTCCCTGGGATTTTTCCAGGCAATAATAATACTGTAGTGGGTAGCCATTCCCATCTCCAGGGGATCTTCCTGACTCAGGGATCAAACCGGGGTCTCCTGCATTGCAAGCAGATTTTACCATCTGAGATACCAGGGAACCAAACTACAATGTAAACTCTACTTACTTATCTCTTTTGCCACCACTAATGTCCTCAGTACTTACAATGGTGCCTGGTACCAAAGAGGTGCTCAAAAAAGAAATACTGATCTGAATATGTGTTAATAAGTTGCCGTTACTACCAAAGTCACAGAGAAAAGATACAGAACTGGTACAAAACTGAGGGGAAAGGGTGTCTCCCGGGCAAATCCTTTACAAGCCACTACTTTGAACCACAAGGGCAAAAGAGTTTCAATCACCCTGTCTGCAGTTACTGCTTTTAAGTCTTCTTAAAATTGTTACACCTGAAAGGACACGGAAAAAATCATTTTCAAAATATAGTTTTTAAAAAGAGAAGGAGAAAACAAAGGAAAAGGGAGATCGTAATGGCTAAAGCATTAAAAGATGTATTTTAAGGAGACTTTAACTGACTTTTTAAGTAAAGGTGATTTTTGTCCTTTAAACTGGGATAAGTGGCTTATGGTGGGAAAAATTTCTTTTTGAAGCAGATTCTCACAAGCCAAGTTTTAAACCTTACATGCAGAAGGACCTTTCTGTTTCCTTGTCAGGTCTGTATAACTCTTTGTTGGGAGACGTCACTTGGGCAGGAAAGGTCAGTGGTCCCCTTCCCTGCTGCTTTCCCAGTGGCTCTGCCCTCTTCTCGACCCAGCAGATGGTAATGGTGAGCAGGGTAACAGTAATCTAGAAGAAAAAGCCAGGCACTGAGCTGTACCTGCTCCAAGCATAACAGGATAGGAGAAGGCTGTGATGAGCCATCTGAAGGATGGCTACAAATCAGAGGAAGTCAGCAAGAGATGACACCTTGGTTTTGTGTGTGTGTGTGTGTTTTAAACTTTCTAATCAAGGGTGATATTCTTAGAGAAAGGGCACAAATCCTAAATGTATGAGAAGATGAACTTTTACAGACTTGAGCACCCATGGGTAGTGAAGTTAAGACACTCAGTCATATCCAGCTCTTCACAACCCCATGGGCTGTAGCCTACCAGGCTTCTCCGCCCATGGGATTTTCCAGGCAAGGGTACTGGGTGGGTTGCCATTTCCTTCTCCAGGGGATCTTCCTGACCCAGGGATCGAAGCCAGGTCTCCCACATTATAGGCAGACGCTTTACCGTCTTAGCCACCAGGGAAGCCATACCCATGGGTAACTGGTATCCAGATCAGAAAATAGAACGTGACCACCCTCGCAAGTTCTTATGGCCCCATCCTGTCACTAACCCTCCTCATCAAGAATAACTATACATGACATCTTATTTTGGGTTTTGCTCCCTTCATTCTTCATTGTGTTTGTGAGATTTATCCGCCCTTAGCATGCCTATGTCTGCTCATTCTTGCTGCTGTGTGGTGCTCCACTGATGAATACAACAGTCTGTTCACTCTGCTGCTACTGCTGCTAAGCCGCTTCAGTCGTGTCCGACTCTGTGCGACCCCACAGACGGCAGCCCACCAGGCTCCTCCGTCCCTGGGAGTCTCCAGGCAAGAACACTGGAGTGGGTTGCCATTTCCTTCTCCAGTGCATGAAAGTGAAAAGTGAAAGCGAAGTCGTTCAGCCGTGCCCGACTCTTAGCGACCCCACGGACTGCAGCCTTCCAGGCTCCTCCGTCCATGGGGTTTTCCAGGCAAGAGTACTGAGGTGAGGTGCCATTGCCTTCTCCAATTCACTCTGCTGCTGACAGGCAATTGAATAGTTTCTTTTTTGGAGAAGGAGGTGAGGGCTGTTGTGAATATTCTGTTACGAATATTCTAGTACATCTCTTTTGGTGACGTACACACACACACACACACACACTCCTGCTGGATATAGTGCTGAGAGTAGATTTTGTGGGTCATAGGATGTGCCTGTGTTTAGATTTAGCAGATAAGCCAGTTTCCAGGGTGGTTGTATGTACTCACCAGAAATATAAGAAATGTTCTATTTCCTCATCAATTTTTGGCAATTCTTGTCTTTTTCATTTTAGCCATTCTGGTGAATATATATTGAATGTGGTTTACTTTATATTTACTTGAAATTACTTTGTTTTTAATTGCTCTAGTTACAAGGTTTTGATATTATGTCCGACACTGAAGTCTGGAGGGAGCTACCCAAGGGGATTACATACAGAATGAGACAAGAGACCAAATTCATTCCAAGAGAATACAAAGGTGAAAGGTTCTTGGACTCAGAACCAAAGAGAAAAAATAAAAGAGGGCAGCAAGGTTACTTTGGAACAACTTCATTTTTCCTCCAGCAGTTCATCAGACAAGATAGAATCCATCTTTACAGATAGAACTCTCTCTACTCTAGTCAAGAAAAACAGGACTTTTTTTTTTAATCTACAGCCTTTAACAGACAAATGGCTATATACTACTTGACTACAAAATACTAACCAATGGCTAGGTGATGGACAGATCTTTGACAGATTTGGTGCTCATCCTCCTGAAGTGCCCATTCTAAAGGACAGTGAGAACAAGAACCCAGAAACTTACAAAGCCTAAAAAAGTCCCATAAACATCTCTCCAGGAATATTGGTTTTGGCAAGGGGGGCAGATATGGGTGGGGATTGGGTGGGGGAGGTATGTTCTGTTCTACTTTTTTTCTTGTTGTAATGAGTCAAATTATAGGCTGCACTCAAGTCGACTAGATGGAAATACAGAGCTTTGCAGCTGAAATCTTGGGGCTTCCTCAAGATTCATGGCATTGGGTTTCTGATTCTTAGAGATAATCAGTGTTGATTCTGTGTCTTTATAACTATCCTGCCTCATAAGGCACAGGCCTATCAAAAGTCTCTTCACTTTTAAAATCTAAGTATTGTATTAATAGTTACCTAAGATTTTTCCACAGGAGAAGCTGGGTGAAAGATACACAAGATCTCTCTCTTTTGGCAACTTCTAAATAAAACTGAAAACATTCTAAATATCTGTCCTCTGAGACAGAGAATCTATCCATAAAAATAATGGTCTTTGAACTCCAAACAGACATAAAATTTTTCTGGGGGAATTTTCTGGGGAATTTCCTTGGAGTCCAATGGTTAGTTCTTGGTGCTTTCATTGCCAGAACTGGGTTCAGTTTCTGGACAGGGACTAAGATCCTCTATGCCATGAGGCTGGGGTCCATGGGGTTGCAAAGAGTCAGACACAACTGAGCGACTGAATGAACTGAAGCCTCAAGGCATGGGCCAAAAAAATTTTTTTTCCTAAGTACTCTTCTTAGGTGATGGATATAAGATAATAATTTTCACTGCTTTATTTCTCAACATGAAATTGCCACTTAGCCTTCATAAAGATTTTAATGAAAAAAATTAAGAACATAATCAAATAGTCTGCAAACAAACCAGCAAACTAGTTGGATATAATGACCTGCAGTAGGTCACCCATGTTAGCCTCATGTAAGAAAGACAAATAAATAGAATTATTCTGAAACTCCCATGAGGCACTGATTGAACAGGAAAATGTAACTGAATTATTCACCCACCCACACCCTTCCCCCTGGTTTCTAAATTATTCTGTTTTAGTTCTTCAGATTTAACTTTTTAAAAATAAATGAGTAGATTTTTAAAATATGAAATGGAAAGCCATTAAACACTTAACAATTTAATTGCTGCAATTAAAATTGAGAATAAAATAATAAAGATTATGCAATTAGATTTCACGCTACTGTTTGAGATGTTTCTTTTTATAAGCTGGGGAAGGAAATGAAACTTTCAAGAATTTAATTGTGCTTTACTTATTCTTGACACATTAAGTTTTTCTTTAGGAAGTCTGCTCTCTAATTTCTTTATAGAGCTTTCTTTCTGGGGACTCTCACCAATCTTTTTTTTTTTTTTAATCAACAGATACTTGTCTATATGAAGAAGGCAGAAAGCAAACAAACAAAAGATTAAGTAAATGCTGAGCTATAGATAGGCACCTCATAAAAAATGATAAATATACCAGACATCAGGATGATTAAGTGGAAATGTTATGCATGTTGTAAAACATATGTGAATTTATCCGTAGGGTAAAATGGAGTAGCAGAAAGCTGAATATTCCCACCAGGTAAATAATACATGTGAAGTTGGATAATGCAAACAAATTCTAAATATGCATAAAACATAACCAACTAAATACATATTTATTTAAGTGGTCCCATAGAAATTTATACTAGACTATTCACTAATATTCATGTAATATTAGTATGGAACATATTAAAGGGCATTTGGTCACACATACCAAACATGCAAAGACTATGAATGAGTGTTATATATCAGCTATGTTCGCTTTTCACAAAGGAATGGAGACCCCAAGAGAGGTAATTAGACATTATGGCAGAAGGAGGTGACTGGAGCATTATCTTACTGACGAACTAGTATTTGTGACAATATGGTAAAGTTATGAACATGTTTGCTGTGAGTCAAATAATCAGAACTTCAATCAATATAACCACCTGGAGGCTACTGATGGAAGCAAATCATTTTTAGGTAAGGCTGAAAGAATCCCAGTGTGCACATAGTGTCTTTTTAATTAGTGGGCACTTGCTTTTCTTTCTTTGGAATGCTGCATATTTAATTGAATTTAAAGCTCATTCACTCTTTTATTTATTCATTCACTCACTCACGTATTCATTTATTCAACATCAGTGAGCAAAATGCTAGAAATCCCTGCACTGAGGACAGGACAGGAAACAAATAGTAAGACATACAACTGGGAATGTCAATGCAGAAAATAAAGCAGAAGGGAATGTGGAAAAGGGATGGTTTGCAATTAAAATAAGGGCATCAAGCAAATTAACATTTGCGAGGCAAATAAAAAAGGGAATGAGTCTTGAAGTTGCTTCAAGGAGTGATGCTCCAGGCAGAGGGAACAGCAAGTGCAAGGACCTTGAGATGGGAACAAAGGTGACTCCTCTGAGGAAGGGCCAGGAGGCCAGTAAGGCTATGGTAGAATGAGGGGCTAGAGACACAGACCCAGAGGTCAGCAAGATGATGGAGGGCTGCTGCTGCTGCCTGGAGAAAGGTTCAGGTCTCCTCTGAGATGGGGGCCCATTCTCTTCCTGGAAAGGAGCTGAGCGGGTAGGGGCAGGGGTGGGGGTGAGCTAGCTGGAGAAAAGAAGTGGTGTGGATGGTGGCAGCAGAGAACACGGCTGGTTAATCTATGCCCCTTCAGCTTGGAAGCTTATCGATTATCCCCAAACCTGCTTCAGGGGATGGCCGGAAACAACACCCTAGGAGCCTCGGGAAGGAAACCCTGTTCTCTTTCCAGCTCCACAGATCCCCTTCTTCTTTGCTGCCACCTCAAGCTGCTTGGCCTCTCCTTTATTTTTTACAGTAGCATATTGTAGGCAGGTGGGCTTTCTCTCCTCTCAGGACTTTTTAATTTGGAGGACCCCCCTCGTCACCCGCGCCAAAACATCAACAGACAGCAGGCATATGCACCACACAGGTCGCACTTTCCCTCCCAGACACCCCTGGCAGATTTTACTTTGATGAAAGAGAATTTAAAAAATAGTCTCTATTTCATTCAAGCTGACTTGTGAACTTTCACTCCCTCTGCTGGTTGTGAGGAATGTGGAAAACAACAGTTCTTAGGAGGCCCTGCTAGGAGTGTTCCAGGGGCACCTGTCTGAGACGGCTTCCGTTTCCCTGACTTTGTTGTTGCTCGATCGCTAAGTTGTGTCTGACTCTTTGCAACCCCATGGACTGCAGCACACCAGGCTTCCCTGTCCCTCACCATCTCCCGGAATTTGCTCAGACTCATGTCCACTGAGTCGGTGACGCCATCCAACCATCTCATCCTCTGTCGCCCCTTTCTCCTGCTAACCCAGAGGAAGAGGCCTATCAGGCCGCTAGGGGGGAACCAAGTGGCCAACCTGAGGAGGGAAAGTTTCACCCCACTCATGAAGGAGCTCTGAAACCAGCATTTCCCCACACATGTACAAATGCTGAGGCTGAATTCCAGAGACTCGTGGCCCTGCCTGGCTCCAAGCCCGCGAGTAACTTAGGGCAGAATCGGGCTCTGAGAAGTGCTCTCAGGGCTTCTCATAAGCATGAGAGCTTCCTTGATAGTGAGAAGGCAGCTGTTCACTGGAAAGTCTTCTGTTTGCATGGAAATTCTCAGACATGTCCAACTTCTTGACCCCCTGGGCTGTAGCCCACCAGGTTCCTCTGTCCATGGAATTCTCCAGGCAAGAATACTGCAGTGGGTTGCCATTTCCTTCTCCAGGGCATCTTCCCCACCCAGGGATTGAACCCAAGTCTCCTGCATTGGCAGGCAGATTCTTTAACACTGTGCCACCTGAGAAGACCTCAGAAACAGTTAAGGTAGTTCTATTTGGAGCAGCGCCCCCCCCCCCAAAATGGGAGCTGATTGTAATGTCAAATTAATAAATGCTGGGAAGGGCTTTATCCCCAATTCATAAAAGGTAGAAAATGTTCAGCTCTTAATATGAAGCTAGGGCAGTGACTTCTAGTGTGAAGTCATTTCCGTTATTCTCTAAACTCATTAAATGACTACCCTGATTGAATCTGCTTCCATGAAAATCAGTACTGAGTCCTGAAGCCTTTCTCGGTCTTTAATGCCTTTCTTCTGTGAGACTGTGAGGGAGCCATCAGTCCCGGCAAAGCATTTATTTTCAGATTCTTGCCTGTGCCTGTTGTGACCTGGGATCTTGTTTGAAGTTAAATCAGGGAAACTTAAAAATAGTTTGGGAAAAAAATTAGTTTGGGAAGAAATTCACTTTATTTATTATTTTAATAGGTCAAACATTTCCTACTTCCCTACCTCCAATGACTGACACCCCAAATAAAAACAGATTCTCTTTGTATACACCTCATTTCCTAGGAAAGCCAACACACACCAGATATACGTTCATCAAGGTGTTTGTGTCCCTGCTCATCTTTGCAGGAAGCAGAGAGCTGGAGGGGCTGCAGTCTCCCTGCCCCACCCCCACCCCCCTTCAGGTGACAGAAGTGCTCTGTGGATGCTGCTGATGATAACGCAGAAGAAAATGCCTAGCCCTTGTCTCCTATGAGGACTGCTGGCTGCAGGATGACAATGGCAGCCTTGTAAATCAGTCAGACCATATGTTTTGCCTTCTTCCTTGTATAACAGCTATTTGTGTACTTTCCTTATTGACCCTTCTTATTTTTTAAAATTATGCATGTTCTTTTTTACAACTTTATTTATTTGGCTGCATCAGGTCTTAGTTGCCACACGCGGGCTCAGAGGCTCCATGCCATGTGGGATCTTGGTTCTCTGATCAGGGATCCAACCCATGTCCCTGGAATGCAAGGTGGATTTTTAACCACTGGACCACCAGAGAAGTCCTCTTATTGACCTTCTTGCTTGTAAACTCCCTGAGGGCGAAACAATGTCCTATTTTTCATAGCACTAATAGGTACCAGTTTGTACATAACTGAAGAGATATACTATGTTCTGAATAAATGTTTGTTGAAAGAAAGAATTAATAAAGGTATTCACTTGAGACCTTTCCAACGTGTACCAGAAGCTATGGATTGCCTTTAGTCAGTAAAAATATTAATAATGTTAGGTATATTTGTTAAACATTATACTGTATCATGGACTACATTCTGCTTTACAAATATTTTCTCACTTTTACAATTTGATGAAGTAGGTCCCAGTTGTTTATCCCCATTTCACAGATGAGAAAAATGAAGCTTAAAGTAATTAAACTATTTCTTCAAAGTTGCCTAGCAAAGGGCTGTGCCCCAACCCACTTATATTATCTTTCATTATTCTCTTACAAAGAGATTTGGCCAGAAGAGGCAGTGGTACCAGAAAAAATGGCATCTCATTCTGTTAACCTGAAACCGCATTTTATTTTTTAAATTTATTTTATTGAAATATAGTTGATTTACAATGTTTTATTAATTTCTGCTGTACAGCAAAGTGAATCAGTTATACATATATACATTCTTTTTTATATTGGTTTCCATTATGGTTCATTATAGGATATTGAATTCAGTTCCCTGCCCTGTACAGTAGGATCCTGTTGTTTATCCATTCTCTATACAATACTTTGCATCCTCTAATCCCAAACTCACAATCCATCCTTCACCCCTCCTTCTCTCTGGCAACCATAAGTCTTTTCTCTGTATCTGTAAGTCTGTTCCTGCCAAAGCTGTATTTTAAGCCACTTTTCCAAAACAGAAAAATCAAGGACCATATTAGCAATTAGAGTATGAATATCTTTGGATTTATAGAGATCCAAATATCTGGAATGCCTCTGAAGGAACTTTTACAACATTTTCATTCATTTAGTAAAAATGTCTTACTGTGAGATGCTGAAGAGATGATTGAGAGACTGCAACTCTAATGATTAAGTCATTAAACCCAGTATGCCAAGGGCTTAATTGAAGTGAAGGGAACAAAAGTCGCTCAGTCATGTCTGTCTCTTTGCAACCCCATGGGCTATACAGTCCATGGAGTTCTCCAGGCCAGAATACTGGAGTGGGTAGCCTTTCCCTTCTCCAGGGGATCTTCCCAACCCTGGGATCGAATCCAGGTCTGCCACATTGCAGGTGGATTCTTTACCAGCTGAGCCACGAGGGAAGCGAGGACTTAATTAGATGTGTGTACAAGGCACTATAGCAGCTTAGAACAGGCAGCAAGCAATTCTACCTGAGACCCATCTAGACAGCCTTCCCAGGGAAAAGGACATTTGAGGACACTCATTTGAGGAGTGTCTCAAAGGGCAGCTAAGAAGGAAGTTGGGGAGCAGAGGCACAGTGACAGAGGGACAGCGTGGGGAAGAGCACACATGTGTTCATACAAAGAAAGCTGACTTCCCTAAATCCCCATTCAGTTCATCTTGAGTGAATACAATGCCAATTATATATATATACACAGTAGTGAAGAAAACCAGGGGCAGATTTCTAAGTGCTTTAATCGATAACCAGACATTTTTTTTCATTGAAAGTCCATAAAACTAAACCTGAAATGTTTAGTTAAGGGAAAAATAAGGCATTGATGAATTTTGATGGATTGATTGAGACTGGTGAGCGGAGTTGGCTAGAACACCTTTCAGAGGGGCCAAAATGAGTTAGAGCCCTTCTTGTACCATGGATCTCAAAAGAAATAGGTGAGAACAGGTGAGTGGATCAGAGCAAATTAATTCCCTCACCCCATCCCCAAACCCAACCCCAGTCCCAGTATGAGAACAGCAACCACCCATCCCCCTTTGTCTTTGAAAGACAGAATTATCAGGTTGTCACTAGGAAATCATGGAATTGCGAATTTACGATATTTATTTTTGGCTACTGTGAAGCAGTTAATGAGAACTGCAAAATTAGAAAAGAAAACTGCTATGGCTTCTGTTTCTTGAGAACAGTCTTTGTACTGACTGAAGCCCTCAGAGTTAGAGGAATGGAAATAGTACACTTTTTAAAGTTTTGAAAGATAAATACGATACCTATAATATTGATGTTTCCTTTCCCTGCCAAATTTAACTAAATTGACATACTTTTCATTTCTTTGTATTTAAAAGTTATACTGACCCTAATGTTTGAATTTTCTTCTTAAAGTCTGTGAAATTTGACTGCCCTGTCTCCAAGTTTTTTAGATACTTTTTCCTCCCCACAACTTTAATTGCACGTTAATATTCTTAACATGCCTTTTCTTAGACATGAGCACTGCCTTAAATGCAACATGCACATATAATCTGTTACAATCTCTACATGAGATCCAATCCACATGAGCCGAACCAAATTGTTTTATTCCTTTATAAATGATTAAGCATCAGTAGTTGATATAAATATTGATATACATAAATGTGTATTCCTCAAAACATATTTATAGGTATTTATTCTCTGAGAGGTCCTAACTGTAACACTTGGAATATGATAATTACTAGCATAAATTTTTTAAAGAAAGACTATTTGCTGCATATTTAACACTAAATAACTAATATAAATAATATAAATTTTTAGTAAACCTTAGGTCTAATTCCCCTTAAGTCCAGTTGAAAAAGGCATGTTTCAATTGAAAGAATACACCACTTTCATGGTGCTCTAGCAAGTTAAAGGGCTTGTCCATTTTCTTGACATTGTATTTACTCAAAAGAGTTTATCTACAGGGAAAGAGCAAGGTTGCAGGCAGCATAGAACAATGTTGTAATTGTCACTAATTAAGTGCCCTCAGCTGTGTCTATACTGGGCCACTATTGACTTGCTTTCCACATACTCAGCTGTAGGTTACCACACCAAAAATTCCTCCACTTATTACCTCCCTTGCTGTTCTCATTTCTATGTGGTGAAATATTGACAGATATGCCACAATTGACTGTCACACTTTGTTCTGTGAGTATCTGCTGTTCTCTCCTATTTAGAATTTTCTACACAGAAAGTGGCTCGAAGTCGGGCAGGTCTCATGGGCTAGACTGATGAAATGATTCTGAGGAGGAGAAATTCAGATGATTGTGCTTGGGGTGGGGCTACCCCCATACTAATCCATCAGCATACTCCAAACACACTCTTTATAACCATAGTGAAGCAGTTTCCAAAGCTGCTTGGTAGCTCAGCCAACATCCAACCTTCAACAAACTGCGACCTGACCCGTGACAAGGATCTACTCAGCCTCACGCACTAACCACTGGAGCTATCAGCCTTAGAAACCTCTGAGAGTTGGTTTTTGTCATTTTGAACCATTCTTAATCTTTCTTTGCCTTGTTGCCACATTTGTAAGATGATGAAAGACTAGATGTGTGTTCTCAAACTTTAATGAGCATAGGAATCTCCTGGGCATCATATGAAATTCAGATTTGGCTTCACAAAATTTACAGTGGGGATAGAGAGCTCACACTGACCCCCAGGTGCTGATCCAAGACTACATAGTGAGTGCCCAGGAGCTAAGCTGATCTCTGCATGCATGCCAAGTCTCTTCAGCTGTGTCCAACCCTTCAAGACCCCATGGACTGTAGCCTGCCAGGCTCCTCTGTCCATGGGATTCTCCAGGCAAGAATACTGGAGTGAGTTGCTGTGCCCCCCTCCAGGGGGATCTTCCGAACCCAGGGATCTAATCAATACCTCCTGCATCGCAGGCAGATTCTTTAACCACTGAGCCACCTGGGAAGCACAGCTGATCTCTGCTGCTGCTGCTGCTGAGTTGCTTCAGTCGTGTCCAACTCTGTGGGACCCCGTAGACGGCAGCCCACCAGGCTCCTCTGTCCATGGGATTCTCCAGGCAAGAGTACTGGAGTGAGTTGCCATTTCCTTCTCCCCATAAGGGCTTTACTTGTAAAATACACTTTATCCTTAACTATGCATAAATTCACAACCATTCAGTTTTTGTGTGTGTTTCATGTTATAGGGTCTTATAATGCCAATGAACAAGATAATGAATGAAGGAACAAATTCAGCCCTTGGACTATTTTCTAAAGTTTAAAAACTTATAAATTAATAATAACTGTAGGAATTAGGTTCCAAAGCCATGTGCCATGATTTTTTATCACCAAATACTAAATTGCGACAAAGTAGCTAAGTATCTTCATTATCATTACAGCTTCAGAACTTCATAAGGTTGCAGGAAAGACCAAGTAGTATTAGCCATTTCATTTTCTTTGGTGTGGTTAAATACACATTCTGAGAAAGCTTTCAAATATTTTTTTTTTCATGGACTTAATTTTGATGCATTGATTCTCTTCAAGGTTCCTCAGAATTCTGAACATCTTAAAATTTTCTGTACTTTTGTTTCTCTCATATGCCCAAAACCACCCCCACTCAAGTTCACAAAGATCAAATTAGAATTTTACCACAGAGAACTCTCCTTCTAGAGTCTTTTTATCTGATTCAGTTGAACAGATAGGTTTCTAAAATCAGCAGAAATACACTCACGGGATTTAAAAGCCTCTATAGTCTCTTGTTTCTTAGAATGTTACTTTAGTATCTGCTCTCAATTTCAAAATCAGCTTGACTATTTCATATTCTTATGATTTTATAAATCTTGAATAACATTGGTATCTTGGTTTCTTGGTTTTACTGCACCAATTGCTAAGCAGTGGTACGGAAAATTTTACCAAAAATATTCATTTTGTATTTTTCTTTATGAGATTAAATACAATAGAAGCACACTTTAAAAAAAAACAAAACTGTTTTTCAATGTTCAAAGCCTATCTGAAAGTCTGGAGTAAGGTTTATGCAGATAATGCATTCATGATTGAACTATTTGTATATTAAATATGGTCGTAGGATATAAATTAACTTAAGTTCTTGAAATTTATAGACGAATTCAAAAATGTAAATCTGCTCAGAAAAAAAGCTATTTATCTCATCCGTTTGTATGGTAATTGATGGTTCATAATGAAATAATCTGATGCACAGAGTCCAGCTAAATTAGCCCAGCCATAATGTACTATCTTGAAGCGACTTCACATTCTCATTAGGGCCTTTCTAATTTCTAAAGCGAAATTAATGCAATTAGTGATCAAATCAATACATATTGATCATGAGTTTCTTCAAATGGCATGAAAATATCAGGTCAAAAAGAAAGGGCTTTTTTAAATCACAGAATTAATATAAGAAATTTAAGTTGTGGGGAAAGAGCTTTGTTTTATTTTTCTATAGTAGCTTCTGTTTATAAGAAAGTGACTATGTTACTTTTAACATTGCTGACATGAAATTCAACACAATGCACTACACCCCATCTTGCCCCCAACACATCAATACTGTATTCATTGTCCATATGGATTTTTTTCTCCCCATAAATATCCAAAAGCAAATTTTTCCCTCATGTGCAGAATTTTAGATGACTAATTACTCAAAAGCATTTTTGTCTTTTTTACATGCAAATGTAAGCAGGATTCCAGGGAGAAGTACATCCCCCTCCCATATCATTGACCCAGTATTTGTACCCAGGGTGGAGTGCGCTGGAGTTAAATGTATGCAGGAAGGGACTTAAAGCCCAGAATAAAAAAATCAAAACACATTTGTGAAAATCAAGGAACTGCTGCTTTTCTACATACTAATAAGCTTATTTCAGTGTGAAATAAAATGAGACTTCCAAAAAAAAAAAAAAAAAGTGACTCAGTTCCAGAAGTCCCTCTCACCTTTAGCCAAATGGATTTTGAGATGTGGTTCAACCGATGTCTGCTCCTGGCATGTGAGGGGGAATGTGCGATGAACTGTGTTAAATGCTCAACTTCTTGTTCTCAAAGTCACAAAATTATGTAGATCCTGGGGGATATTTCTGAGTAAACCAGAAAAAAAAGAACAAATTGTTGGGTCAAGTCTACCTTTGAGATCTTCCAAAGGCTGAACTGGGGAGAGGACCAGATTCAAAACTCTAAGACGGTGGATTGCAACTGTGGCTGGTGAATTTGCTTCTGCATCCTGGGGACATGTTATAGGGCATGAGCCACTTCCTAAGCCATATTTCATGACGGTATTTCCAGAAGCTTTATGGCATGTGAATAAATTCCCTTTCTGTCTGTGATAAAATTCAATTGCTTTGTTTTTTAAAAGGTAATTAATTTGAAGTTTTTTTACAATTTTCACACCATATGAACATGAATAAAGCTTTTCATGGTATTTAAATTTATAAACTGTGATGACTTAAATGAATGGCAGTGACAGGTGTATGCTTTATTTTGTTTACAGACTGGTCCCATTGATTTGAAAGTGATTTCACAGATTTTAGTTGAAGTTCAGATGTTTATTCACTGGCATGAAACTCTTTGGTGCTTCTGGGGAGGCAACTTGATGGAACTGATTTAATGTCCTCACTAAATGTCACTGTTTTTTGAAATTAAAGAGTGTTGGTGAAAATAATAGATTTATGTTTGCCAAATCACTTTTAAATTCTCTTGAGGGGAATGATACATGTGTTCATAAGTGTTTCCAGAATACTTTAAAGCAGCATAATCTTAAGTGTGCTCTATTGGTCTCAGGTCCTATGTGATGCTTTGGCAAAAAAGAAAAGGATTCTATGGAGAAATATGAAGTTAAGAAATGTCTATAGACTCCATTGTATTGGGGGAGGAGGAATTTACAATGTACTTTAGTGTAATAAAGGCTCTGAGAAGTCCTGCAGTAAAGAAACCTATTTAATTTTCTTTAGCTCACTATTTTCCCAAATTAATTTGATTACCCAATTTCTTTGTGTGTTTTTTTTTTTCTTCTGAAATCTGTTAATATCCCTTTAGTTCTGCTTTGGGATACTCTGATTTTGATTCAGTGAGCTGCAGAGAAGCTATAAAATCTGAATTCTATTTTGGCCAACAGCAGAGAGCTGGCAAATCCAGCTTATCAAGTTACTTCTGTCCCCAATGTTAATGTCTTATTCTTCAACCTGAACTATTTCAATCACACCAGCACTTTAAAAAACCAAGATTGATAATGCCACCAGCACCATCTATTCTATAATCTCCCACTTCCAAAGGAAAACATAAAAGAGTTCTTTAAGAAATTAAGTAAATGATACTTATTCTTTATAGAGAATACAGATAAGCATAAGGAAGAAAATCTTCTAAAATCCTTTTATTGTAAATATCTTGATGTATATTTCCCTGCCTTTCTATAGTAATATAACTATTTATGAAATTGAGTTGGTATGTACTATTTCATACCTATTCTTTCACTCAGTTATACATAGTGACTGTATTTCCGTGTCATTCATTTATAGCATCATTGTCTTCATTGTATGCATGCTCCACAACTTCTAAAACACCAAGACATACAGTCAGTAAACAGCCATGAGTTTAAGGGCTTCCGTGTGTCCTTGGTGGGTGTCTGGCAGGGTGGATCCTGTTCAGGTATCACTGTGGTACTGCAGTGCAAAGGGGTGGACTGGGAGGTCAGTTCTTCCTGGCTGTGAATCAGCTCTGCAGAGGGAAACCAGGGACCAAGCCAAAGTGCTGGACCCTGCCTGGGTCCCTTCTTCCTCCCCACCACTTCCCCAGCTCACCTTCCCCAAACACCTTCTCCCTGTTGTCTCTTTCCCTGTGAATGGACCTTTCTCATAGGTTGGAGGCATCATTACCCCTAGACATGGTCCCTGCAGGGGAGCAAGCACTGCCCTGCCCACTGTCACTGCCTCTGTCTGCGAGGATCTCTACGGATGGTAGCCCCAGCCAAACCCACCATCCCCCTGAGGCTGCTTCAGAGATTCCTGAGGCCTCATGGCTGATACCACTTCACAGAGACCACTGGACCCCTGGGATTGTTCCTGGTTTCTTGTCAAGCTCCAAAAGCCTGTGTTTGTAGCCTCAATAGAAGCTAAGGATGGTGCTAATTTGGTTTGATTTGATATGTGAAGTAACTTCTTGTAGACATGCCAGAGGTTACAAGAAGCCTTGCAATAAAATGAGGGCACAAACAATGAGAGTTTTGAAGGAAATGGAAACCAAATTTCACTATTTTTTAAAAGAGACTTCTCTTAAGCCCACAGTCTGATTTAAATGCTCCTGTATTTGTATTTCCCAAATATTTTGCACATTCCCATGATTCCTATCACCTTTAGTGTTTACCTGCCTGTCATTGCCTAGGTGTGCAAGCACCTGAGAGCTACACTGCTCTGTCTTACCTTATTGCTTATTGCTAAATTTTTATAATCAAGCAAAGACCATAGACTCCAAGCTGTGGAGGAGGGAGCTTGAGTTCTTGTTCTAGCTTTGAGAAGTGGTTCAAAACATGGACTTGGGAGGCCAACTGCCATTGGTCAAGTCTCAGATCACCACGACTGTAGGAAAGTTATTCAACCTCTCTCTGCTTGGGGCTCTTCATCTAAAAAATGTGACTGATAATAGCATGCACTTCACAGGGTTATTCTGAGTAATAAAAAGTTGATGTTTAATAATACGTTTAGAATAATACCTGATATATAATATTATATGGTTATTCATTGAGTTTTAATTTAGCCATATTAGATTGTTCCCAAGCCTGTTTCCTCACAGGCTAAGCTATATTGGAAGTGACCTGTATGGTGCCTGGAACATGCTGTGCAGTCTGCAGATACTTCCTGGACCACACTTATAATCTGTTGTGTGTGCCCATGAAGATTCTAGACAGGGCGAGCATGGAAGTTCAGTGAAGACATCCTGAGAGCACGCTTGCTTCTGGCCCTCTTTGCTGCACATCTAATAGTGGCCATCAGTTGGCAGCTTTAGTGAAGTTATATCTCCCCAGGTTTTTATTGTTATGTCTCTGGAGAGAGATTGGTTATTTGTGTGTGTGTATGTCACTCTGCTTATTTAACTTATATGCAGAGCACATCATGAGAAACGCTGGGCTGGAAGAAGCACAAGCTGGAATCAAGATTGCCGGGAGAAATATCAATAATCTCAGATATGCAGATGACACCATCCTTATGGCAGAAAATGAAGAGGAACTAAAAAGCCTCTTAATGAAAGTGAAAGAGGAGGGTGAAAAAGTTGGCTTAAAGCTCAACATTCAGAAAACGAAGATCATGGCATCTGGTCCCATCACTTCATGGGAAATAGATGGGAAAACAGTGTCAGACTTTATCTTTTTGGGCTCCAAAATCACTGGAGATAGTGACTGCAGCCATGAAATTAAAAGATGCTTACTCCTTGGAAGGAAAGTTATGACCACCTAGATAGCATATTCAAAAGCAGAGACATTAC
The DNA here is from genome assembly GCA_006408695.1 of Aepyceros melampus. NCBI lineage: Eukaryota > Metazoa > Chordata > Mammalia > Artiodactyla > Bovidae > Aepyceros > Aepyceros melampus. The sequence continues at coordinate 237,648 of SJXQ01001137.1, forward strand.
TTTGCCAACAAAGGTCCATCTAGTCAAGGCTATGGTTTTTCCCGTGGTCATGTATGGATGTGAGAGTTGGACTGTGAAGAAAGCTGAGCACAAAAGACTTGATGCTTTTGAACTGGGGTGTTGGAGAAGACTCTTGAGAGTCCCTTGGACTGCAAGGACATCCAACCAGTCCATTCTAAAGGAGATCAGCTCTGGGTGTTCTTTGGAAGGAATGATGCTAAAGCTGAAACTCCAGTGCTTTGGCCACCTCATGTGAAGAGTTGACTCATTGGAAAAGACTCTGATGCTGGGAAGGATTGGGTGCAGGAGGAAAAGGGGATAACAGAGGATGAGATGGCTGGATGGTATCACCGACTCTATGGACGCGAGTTTGAGTGAACTCCGGGAGTTGGTGATGGACAGGGAGGCTTGGGGTGCTGCAATTCATGGGGTCACAAAGAGTCAGACATGACTGAACGACTGAACTGAACTGAACTGAACTGACGTGAGAACTCACATTAAAACAGTAGGAGGGCATGCTCAATCCTGTGTTTCCTCACCCCTCCTTTCCTAAGTCATGGCATTTCGTAGTGTGGATAAGAAGAGAAATCAAAGCTGGGTCTTCTGACTGGAGATGGGAAGGAGGCCCATTTTTAATGGCATTGAAATAGGAGGTGAAACTAAACTCACCATTGCTTATTTATGACTGTAGTTATTTCTCTGTGGTTCATCCCAGAGGAGTTACTTTCTGTTGTTAATTGGAACTTCTAAGCCATTTTTATTTACAAAGTGTTTTACAGTCATTGGTATTGATGACTTATAATTCCCCCATGAGTTAGGTGTCAGGATGAGACATTGACACGACTCCACTCTCAGGAAGCTGAGCCGTGAGGGTGGATAAATCTGCCGCCCCTCCCACACGGCAGCCACGGGGTCCGGTCTGCTTTGTTTGGGCCTGTCAGATGCCTATTACCTCCTCCATGTGCTCTCCTAGCAGTTCCGATTGGATCCTGAATAAAGGGTCTTCTCAGGAGGGACTTAGAGAAAGAGTGACACAGAATCCACTTAGCAATTATCTTCTTTCTTCTGCTCTCCGTGAAAACAACTTGTCCTTGCAACCATATGTCTTTCGGCACACTTATTTTATTTTTTAAAGAAGTAAGGCAAATAACTGCCTGTTTATTGTTAAATTTGTAGTGCCAGTCATGACAAGCATAAGGATAGTAACACTTTGGCCAGCAGGGTGCTTATCTGTTTTACTAGTTCAGAAGGACTTGATTGATGTGAAAGACCAAGGTCTCAGTAAAGATAATTTAGCCATTTCCATACGGTTTATGCCTGTGTTGGTTGTATCCTACAGGGGAGTCCCAGGAGGCAGCTTCGTTGACCTTCCCTCCAAAAGGTAACACATAGGAGATTCCTAAAGGAGCCATCGTCTAACAAGACTAATGATGGTTTCCATGCCTATTATCATTCAGAGACATCGAAAGAGGCTTTAGAAATGCACTACCGCATTCCTCCCTTGATGTTTCGCATGATCTATTAAGGCGTTAGGTGGCAGATAAATTAATCATTAAAAACTTACTGTTAAGTCTTTACAAATAATAACCAGGTGTACCTTGATTATCTTTGATCTCAATATATATTTTTCTGTCACTGAACAGATGATACATAGCAGTTTGTTTTACTGACAACTAATCTGAGGGACTCAAAGGAAGCTATTTTCTTCCAGTATTTTTTCTTGCCTTTTTTTTTTTTTTTTTTTTAAAGTTAGGAGGGCTACAAAGAAGTTCTACACTCAGTAGTAGCTCATGACAGCCGGGATCACTTTTTCATATTGCTTTGCTGGGGTGAGAGTATGAAGCATCTCCACTGTTTATTATGCCAGCTCTCCTCCCATCTGATTTATTTCTCCCATTCATTGCTACTTAGTATTTAAAAGTTCAGACCAAGGGATGAGCTGCACATCTTGTGTGCATTAGGCATTCCATGGCACACTGGATTCCATCCTCAATGCCATTACTTTGGATGGGGTGGATTTTTTCTTTTATAATGTGTTTTTCATCACATTATCCACTTCCAGAGGTAACATTTTTTATTTTCCAAAAAGAAAAGAAAAAAGATAACATGAAATAATGTAAATACAACATGAAAATGCATTACAACGTGAGTCAGAATTAGTGTCATAAATGATTTATTTCCCATTAAGAATAATATGTAAATGTTTTAATAAACTTCTGGAGAAACTTGCATGAATAAAAATTGAGTGACTGATGAATTCAAGAATCACACAAGGAATATGGTTTGATAGAGATGAGAGGTAATGGGAGAGGACAAGCGTCCTTCAGCAGACAGTAGGTTTCATAAAGAAGTTGAAAGAGGGAAGGGAGTTTGGTAAAAGTCCTTGTTTGTGGATCTCTACCATCTACTCCATTAAATAACGTTCTGCTGCTGCTGCATGGGGAAATGATATTTTTCTTGGGAATGATCCTCACTTCTTACCACTACCTCCTCATCCTTTTTCCAGCGTCTCTGATTCAGATTCCTAATGCTTATGAGGTCTGAAACTCAGTCTCCCTGTAAAGCAATCTATTTTAAAGTGTTAGTGCTTTAATAATCACTTTTCTAAAGATTTTAAAAGAAACCAGCTAAAAAAGAACATTGCATGCTGATCTTTTAAGTATTATACCATCTAGGGAGAGAAAATAATTTAACATTAAAGAATTTTCCAAGTATTCTTCAATCCAGGTAATTTAACCAACTTACTTTTCCAGTTGTACACTTGCCTGAACTAATAAAGGTACTAAAAAAAATTGGAAGGACATGTACAATGTTGCAGTATTGCATATTGAATAGTATTGCACATTTATTTAAGACTACCTATGGCTCAGACAGTAAAGAATCCACCTGCAAGGCAGGAGCCGCAGGTTTGATCCCTGTATCAGGAAGATCCCCTGGAGGTGGGCATGGCAACCCACTCCAGTATTCTTGCCTAGAGAATCCCCATGGACAGAGGAGCCTGGCAGGCTACAGTCCATGGGGTCACAAAGAGTCGACATGACTGAAGCAACTTAGCACGAACACACATCTTTGAGATGCTCAACTACAGTCAGATTTTAAAAGTAAAACCAACTCTGTCTTAGACTATTATCCAATATAGTATCCCTTCTTCCGCTAAAATCTTTGGAGATAAAATTAAGGCATAGAGGAATTTATTTTCTGAAAGAGTAAAATCAAAGAAAAGATGGACCCTTCCTGATTTCCATTTGCCTGAGCCATTATACTGATTTATTTAGCAATAGTTGCGTGGATAGCAGTAGATGCTGGGGATATATCACTCTAGGACTTTAGACTGAAGCTTCAGAATTATTTTGAATTCTTTTACTTCTGGACTAGTTTGATTAAACACTAATTTTCTAGGGTTTTTTTCTCTATAATGAGTGTACCTCAAGTGGAAAACACAGACTCACAAGCAAAAACGCTGTATCTTTTCCTGTTTTCCCTAAACCCAGTGAAAATAAAATTGAGGATTCCTATCTAAAGAGACAAGTAATTTATCCTTACTATCAGGATAATGCTGTCAGATTTAGTAAAGAAAAGTACAGAATTGTTGTTGTTGATGTTTAGTCACTAAATCGTGTCTGAGTCCTTTTGTGACTCCATGGACTGTAGCCCACTAGGCTCCTACGTCCATGGGATTTTCCAGGCAAGAATACTGGAATGGATTGCTGTGCCTTCCTGCAAGGGATCTTCCCAACCCAGGAATCAAACCCATGTCTCCTGCACTGGCAGGCAAATTCTTTACCATAGAGCCACCAGGGAATCCCAAAATACAGGATACCCAGCTGAATTTGAATTTGAAATAAAGAATAAGGGGTTTTCTTGGTATAAGTATATTCCATGAAATATTTGGATGTCCTGTATTTTATCTGGCATCTCTGAACAGGGACTCAGCCCACTCCTGATGGAAAAGGGGTGTGAACATTGTTCTAAAACTACATGGGTCCCTGTGGAAAGTGTGCCACATTAGGACTGGGGGGAACAGTACCTCTGCCCACACATCTTGGTACATGCCTAGAGGCACTGTCTGAGTGGGGTGTGTGTGCTATTGTCTCCGCCTACACTGGAGATGATCACTGGGTCTTCTCCATTTAGGGGACTCAGTTTATATTTGCGAGGTGGCCAAGCATCCAGGAACCCAGCCACTGAGGCAAGAGTGATCCATCAATTCTTTCACACTATTTTCATGGAAGCCACTCTTCACATGTTAAGCATGGCATTGATGTCTATATTCAACTTCAAAGTTTTAATCCAGTTGCACTAGCCGGATTATATACAAAGTTTCAGGCTTCGTCTAATTTAGGTCATAATTTGCTGACTAAAAAATACATTTTATTTCAAAGTAGCATTTGTTGTGGGCCCTGCCTAGTCCCCAAAGGATATTTTCTCATGTACCCCTCCCAACTCCATGATAACCAAGGCAAAATTATTTGTCCTTCTCAGTCTTGGTTTTCTGACCACTGTTAGATGAAGTGTAAGAAAGGAAGCCTTGGAGAGATAAGACTTAGCTGAATAATATTATAACCGGAACAAAAAGAGGTGATTCAACCGGAACAAAAAGAGGTGATTCATCCAGCAAGTACTCAAAAGAAAATTGATGCTGATTTAAAAAAGAAAAAAAATGGTAAGCAGTTCAAAGAGTAATATTTTTATTCTCACCCTTGGCTATTTAAGATTTTTTTTAAAATGTAAACTAGCAGAAGACATAAAACATGTAAAATGATTTTAAATGTGTAATGTAAAAAAAACAACCCTCAAAACATCACCCTTGTTTATTTTTTTTAATCTGGTGACTTATTTTAGAACAGAAAAAGAAATTAAATTGAAAGAAATTAAAAGAAATAGTGACAAACACCCTTGACCCGTAGTTTGAATAATAAGATTTTGACAAATCAGTACAGTAAAAGGCGTGCTAGAGAACTAAACAAAAGAGAATAGGGAGCTAGTATGCGGAAAGGCATTTGTTCAGCATAGCTGTTTTCAATTGCTGAATGGGCTTCTCCTACAGATACAAAGGGCGCCTAGTGACCCCTAGCTGGGAATCTGTGTATCAATAGCTTCGCGCCCATCCCCCACCTGACAGAGAGCTGACGTCCTGCTCGCCTCTGCCCGTCAACTCCATCAGCTCCAAGGAGAGAGCTGCTCTCTATACAGCAAAGCACGCTGCTAATGCAGGCTTTCTCTGCCAGCAGTCCATGTCCTTTGTGTGTTCTAGCAGTCTAAACTCACATCTTGTTTCTCCTTTTTAATTTTTTTATTAAGGATTTGTTTCTTTACAGAACTTACATCCAAAAGGAAGATGCTCAGTGTGACACAGCAGTAAGGCAGGAGGAGCTTGCGTTGCTCCTTGGAAATCTAGTGCAGGGTGCAGGGCCCCAGGGTACATGCAGATTTTCTACCAGTGGCTTCCTACCCACCATGGTTACATTAATATACTAGAAATTAAGACCAGTGTCTGTATGGGAAAAGTTTTTTTTTTTTTTTTTTTTTTAAGTAAAGCAAGTAAACACTCCAGTATTCTTGCCTGGAGAATTCCATGGACAGATGAGCCGGTGGGCTACAGTCCATGGGGTCCCAAAGAGTGGGACAGGACTGACAGACTAACACTTTCAGTTTGTTTTCAAACACAAAGACCAAAAGCAGGAGAACACAGTTCAAGCTGCAGAGACTCTTCACTCCTGCAGCCTTACTGTTACTGTTAAGTCACTTCAGTCATGTCCGACTCTGTGCAACCCCATAGATGGTAGCCCACTAGGCTCCCCCGTCCCTGGGATTCTCCAGGCAAGAACACTGGAGTGGGTTGCCATTTCCTTCTCCAGTGCATGAAAGTGAAAAGTGAAAGTGAAGTTGCTCAGTCGTGTCCGACTCTTAGCGACCCCATGGACTGCAGCCCACCAGGCTCCTCCGTCCATGGGATTTTCCAGGCAAGAGTACTGGACAAATGGCCGTTCCTTTTGAATTAAGAGTGGGCTGTTGTCTTTAAACCACTTGCACAGAGCCGGCTTGTAGCAAATCACGTGGCAGCTGGAGAATCAATGTAGAAGTTGCTTTCAAACATGCGAAATGGATCCCATAAATGAAATGCAGAATGGTTGGAGGTAATGAATTGCCCAAATCGATCCATTCTCCTTTTCTTCTTGAGTCTGAGGCATCTTCATGGTGAGGTCAGGGACCCTATGTATCCTGTATTTTTTTTTTTCCTCAGAAATGCCTGGCACATAGTGAATGCCTGGCACATTGAGTGAATTTCTCTTGAATGAATGAGTTGTGAGACTGATTCAGCATTACATCTGATCAGAATCCAGTGAGAAGAGGAAGCACAGGTAAAACATCTAGCATAAAGCCCAAGACCAGAGAGGGGCTCAGCAGGTGCCAGATCAATGTCGGCTCTAGAGACCTCAGCTATGGTCTGCTTTCTACAAATCTGTGCACCTACTATAAGATAGTAAGACATCAAATGGTAGCATCTGATGCCTTTGGGGATGTCAATAAGTGATTGTTTAAAGAAATAAATTCAAAAGTTCTAGGGTTTAATGAAGTTTGCAAAATGCTGCATCCATTATTCCACCTTTAGAAAGTTTCCACTTAGCATTTGAGAAGCACGGCAGTAAAGCAAGTTGCTTTACCACTGCAAAAAAACTTTATCCTTGTGAAAGTCACATATGCATATTGTTCTGTAATGTTGGTTAGGATAAATAGCAACCCCTCATCCCAGCTTCCTAGAGGCACTGATTGATTCTTCTGATATTTATTTCAGTGTCTCTGTGCTGTGCTGTGCTTAGTCGCTATGAACTCTATGTGCTTAGCCACTACAGACTCTGTGTGCTTGGCGGCTATGGACTGTAGTTGCCCAGCTTAAACAACCACTTGTACTATTACTCTTTGAGTTTGGAGTTTTAGGTGTTACTCAGTATTCTTGCCTGGAGAATCCCATGGATTGAGGAGTCTGGCAGTATAGCCCATGGGGTCGCAGGTAGTTGGACACGACAGAGCGACTAACACTACGCTGTAGACTTTGGCAATAGGAAGTTTTGGGGACGGGCTCAGGCAATGCCAGAAGCATCTAACAGTACAGGCTGGATCCACAAGTGGACGGACTGACAGGACCCAGGGAGAAGTGGGCCAGCCAGACACATCAAGGATGTGCTCAGGAGAGGGCACCTCCGTTGCCCCTGTGGCTTTCTTTGGGTGGGGGCTTTGCGGGAGAACTAGACAATGGAGTTTATATAGATGACGATGGTCTCATGATCACGATCGTCAGTGGAGAGCCACACCTCGCAGCTCCATGCCAGCTGCCTTGGGAGGTCACACACCAGTCTTGAAAGACCCTGTTCGGAGGGGAGCATAGATCCCAGTTGACTCATCGCCAGATAACCAGGGAGAATGGCTGGATACAGCAGTAGGCAACCCCGTGGGACTCTGTTACTCTACTGCCCCATTCTCCTGGTAGTTACTTCACACTCTAGTTAGATCAGTATTCAGAGTATTCACTGTTATGACCATCTGAAATGCTATTCATGGTTGAGCCATATAGGATCTCCTCCTATACAATGTTTTTCTGGAGTTATTTTATTGTTCTGTGTTTGCACAGTTCTCTATGTGCCTATCACTAATTTATCCCCAAACTTTCAATTAGTTGTGTCAACTTCCTCTCAATATGTTCAAACATATTAAGCATTTCCTCCCTTTTATCTTCTGGAAAACATCTCTCCCAGAGCATGTAGACCTGCCCTAGTCTGAATACCTTGCCCAAGCACATGAAAATAACCAAACAGTTTTTTATATCCTCACTCTTAAAGTTAAGAGGTCTATCAAGATCACCAAAAACCTGAAGGATCTTTGAGCTATCAAAAAGATGGAGATGACAGCTGAAAAATAGTGATAACAACAAGAAAAAAAAAACTCTGGAGAAAACAGAAACTGTATAAGAAAAAAGAAATTGCCATTAATTTTTCAAATAAATAAATATATTGAGCTGCTAAACAAGAGAAGTTTACCATGAAAATGGAACTGAGGCAAGCATGCGTCTGTGAGACATTACTAATCAGAGCAACTGTGTGACTGGTGTTCCAGCCCTGCAAGAGGATCTGGGCAGGTACCAACATGATCACTGCAATGGTGAGAAACTAAGGTATAAGGGTGTAACCAGCAAGGCATTCACACTGGAGCAGGTATTTAGAAGAGAGAAATGTAACATTCTAACAGCATAAGGGCCTTTGCTCAGTCATGTCCGACTCTTTGTGACCCCATAGACTGTAGCCTACCATGCTCCTCCATCCGTGGGATTCTCCAGGCAAGGAGAATCTAATAGCATAATAAGGCAGAAATTTTATTTTAAATTGTGGTTCTAACATACACTTTATGTATAGAAAATAACTTCTGCAAAGGCAATTCAATAGACCTAAAATTAGGACGATGTCTTTGTTTTATTTGTTTATTTGGTCGTGCCAGGTGGCATTTGGGAACTTAGTTCCCCAACCAAGGATGGAACTCTGTGCCCCCTGCATTGGAAGCACAGAATCTTAACCACTGGACCACCAGGGAAGTTCCTGCTTTAAATAGGGTGTAGTATCCAAAGATTAAAATATAGTGAGGCTGTACATTTCCTCTTTAGTCCTTTCAGAAAGGAAATGAAAATTAAACTCTTGCTAGTGAGATGCTGGTTATTGTCTGTGTATATTTTGAAAAAATAAGAGAAATTATAAATCAGATCAGCTTTTAAAGTCATAATGGAATCTTGCTTACTTGATATGTATGTCCATGCACAAGCTCAAAAGATGGCCCATAATATTATCTAGCGAAGACAACAGTCAGAGAGAAAACTGTTTATTGTGCAGAGTCGCTAAACGCATATATACTTCAGAACAGCACGACAGATGCAGAACAGCTGTTCATTATCTGGGAAGGGGGAGTCTGACTTCTTTGAAATTATTTATAAGCTCTTTCATGATTAGGTCTAATATTTTTTTCTTTTGGGTAAATAAAATTAGGCATCCATGATCAGAATTTTAATATATATCTTGATTTGCAACAACAACACTCACATATATCAGATTATCAAAATGCTTCACATTTTAATCCTAGCAATATTCATGAGGGTTCTGTTGCATATAGTAGTTACAGCAATATCTACCAAATGTTTACTATGTGCCAGGCACCACTGTAAGTATTTTAACTTACTCGATTCTTACAACTACCTTCAGAGAGACAGCATATTCTCCTCTTCATTTTGCAAAGCTCAGAGAGGTTATTAACTTGCCCAAGATCACACAGCCAATAAACGGTATTGCCCAAACACCAGCACTCTAATTCCAGAATCTACACTTGGCTAAGCCATCACGTTGCACACTACCATTGATAAGACAAAATATAGACTCTTCCAGGTGTGCATGTTATGAAGTATATGACAATGGTTGCCTTAGAAGAGAAACTTCCTGAGCGACAGGATTATCAGTCAGGATAGACATGGCTAAGTTGTAGAAACAGAAAGATATGATAACAGTACATGCCCCGGGCAGGTGAGCAGGAAGCTCTGCTCCTTGTAGTTAGTTAGGAACCTTGATGTCAGTTTTCTCTGGCAAATGAGAGGGAGACCATGGGTTTAGACCACAGCAGTGCTTAAATGCCTCAGCACACAAGTCTCACAGTGTACTTCTGTTCACATTTAATGAGTGCCTCAACTACCTGCAAAGCTGTTAGGAAAGGTAAGCATAGAGTGAGAAAAGAGTTTTAGAGAAAGACAACTGAAGCCAAAGAAGAATAAAAGGATTACAAGCAAGCATTAGCTACTGTAAAGATTTAGCTACTCTAAGTGCTTACAGAAATTGAGGAGATATATGTCCAGATTTCAACAAAGCATTTGATAACAGATTAAGTGGACAAGCCAGAGACTTGGTGGCTGGAAGGTGTGGTGGTTATAGAACAAGCCTGGCCCTTGGTTAGGTCAGCTGGGTGTAGGGCAGCCCCTCACAGGGGCTTTAGCCTGATCAGCAGCCCTTACGACCAGAGACACCAGATGGTTGGCACATCTGGAAATTTAGGCCTCTCCCTGACAAGAGTGTTGTCAGAATCAGGTTGCAAATTATTGACTTATGAGATCTAAGGGGCTTCCCAGGTAGCACAGCAGTAAAGAATTTGCCTGTAATGCAGAGCTGCAAGAGACGTGGGTTCGATCCCTGGGTCAGGAAGATTCCCTGGAGGAGGGCATGGCAAACCACTCCAGTATTCTTGCCCGCAGAATCCCATGGGCAAAAAAGCCTGGCAGGCTACAGTCCATAGGGTCACAAACAGAGTCGGACACGACTGAAGTGACTTAGCATGCACACACTCAATGAGATTTACAAAAGTAGATTATTCTTCTTTGGGCTAATTTATAAATTCTGAATGATATATAAATTCTGTATAAGTATCATATAGAGACAAAGTAGTAATGATAAAATAACTAATGAGAACCTACTGTATAATACCGGAAACACTACTTAATTCTCTGTGGTGACCTAAATAGGAAAGGAATCCAAAAAAGGAGGGGTTTATGTATACATATAACTGATTCACTTTTCTGTGCATTAGAAACTAATGCAACATTGTAAAACAACTATATTCCAAAAAAAAAATTTTTTTTTAAAGAGTAAAGAGAGTGAATTAGATTATTTTAATTATCATTGGCTTAAAGCTAGGAGAGCCCTGAGCTACCCATGACAGACTAAAAAGGCAAGTCTTGGTAAAAATTACATTTTGGATTCAGCCAAGCCTGGTTTTAGCTGGTCTACCATCACTTCAGTCAGCAAGCAGAGCAAATGGCTTCTCAGATCAAGGATTCATGGAGGAAAAAGTAGATGTGGTTGCTGGTAATTCTCTGATACATCTTGTGGTCTCAGCAGATTATGGGAAGTAAGTGAGGATTCTGCAAGTGGGAGGAACCCAGAACTTTAAGCTCACAGCCTTCATACAGTTTGGGACTGGGGAAGGAGAGTAGAAGGCAGGGGATACACATGTCATGAGAAGTTAACATCTGAGCTCCAAGCTCATAACTTCTTTCTTTAAAAAATTTTGTAAAATATAGATAGCATAATGCTTAAGATTTTTACCATTTTTAAGTTAATACAATTCAGTGGCATTGAGAACATTTACATTGTGTTGCGGACATCACTGTTATCATATCTACAGAACATTTCAACATCCCAAATTAAAACTCTGTACCCATGAAGTCATAGTTTCTTGATACAGCAAAGTTACAAAGAACTAGGTACCCCCATGTTTTACTCCTTGTCTACTGCTGCCACAGGCTGTGCCCACATACATCTGGCCCTGCCTCCTGGAAGACTGAAAGCTCATGTCCTTAGGGCTGGAGGTGCCCTGACCCTCTTCTCCTCCAAGTCAATGTCTCCTCTTTCTTGGCCACATTCTTCCTTCCAACGTAGTATTTATAACAAATTTGGGCAGTAAATGTGTTTGTTCTATCCTTTCAGTTCAGTTCAGTTCATTTGCTCAGTCATGTCTGACTGCGACCCCATGAATCACAGCATGCCAGGCCTTCCTGTCCATTACCAACTCCCGGAGTTAACTCAGACTCACGTCCATCGAGTCGGTGATGCCATCCAGCCATCTCATCCTCGGTCGTCCCCTTCTCCTCCCACCCCTAATCCCTCCCAGTATCAGAGTCTTTTCCAATGAGTCAACTCTTCGCATGAGATGGCCAAAGTACTGGAGTTTCAGCTTTAGCATCATTCCTTCCAAAGAACACCCAGAACTGATCTCCTTCATAATGGACTAGTTGGATCTCCTTGCAGTCCAAGGGACTCTCAAGAGTCTTCTCCAACACCACAGTTCAAAAGCATCAGTTCTTCAGTGCTCAGCCTTCTTCACAGTCCAACTCTCGCATCCATACATGACCACTGGAAAAACCATAGCCTTGACTAGACGGATCTTTGTTGGCAAAGTAATATCTCTGCTTTTGAATATGCTATCTAGGTTGGTCATAACTTTCCTTCCAAGGAGTAAGCGTCTTTTAATTTCATGGCTGCAATCACCATCTGCAGTGATTTTGGAACCCAGAAAAAGAAAGTCTGACACTGTTTCCACTGTTTCCCCATCTATTTCCCATGAAGTGATGGGACCAGATGCCATGATCTGGTTCTATCCTTTAGAGTTGTTTTAACAAAATACCAGAGACTTGGTATCTTATAAACAACAAATTTTCTTTCTCTTAGTTCTGGAGGCTGGGGAGTCCAACATCAGCAGCAGATTCAGTAACAAGTGAGGTCCATTTTCTGTTTCAAAGACAGCACCTTTGGCTGTATCTTCACAGGGTGGAAGAAGGGACAAGGGAGCTTTCTTGGGACTCTTTTATATGGGCACTAATCCCTTTCATGAGAACTCTGTCTTAATGACACAATCATCTCCCAAAGGCCCACCTCCTAATGCCATCATAATGTGCATTAGATTTCAACATAGAATGAGAGGTGCACAAACATTTAGACTTGGTTGTTGTTGTTTAGTCACTAAGTCATGTCTGACTCTTTGTGACCTTTTAGACTGCAGCACATTAGGTTTCCCTGTCCTTCACTATCTCCCAGAGTTTTCTCAGACTATGTTCACTGAGTCAGTGATGTCATCCAACCATCTCATTCTCTGTCACCCCGTTCTCCTCCTGCCTTCAATCTTTCCCAGCCTCAGGATCTTTTGCAATGAGTCAGTTCTTCACATCAGGTGGCCAAAGTATTGGAGCTTCAGCATCAGTTCTTCCAATGAATGTTCAGGGTTGCTTTCCTTTAGGATTGACTGGTTTGATCTCCTTGCTGTCCAAGGGACTCTCAAGAGTCTTCTCCAGCACCATAGTTCAAAAGCATCAATTCTTCAGTGCTCAGCCTTCTTAGACTTCTTAGACTTAACACATTCTTTATAGTGGCTTCCTTGGTAGCTCAGACAGTAAAGCGTCTGCCTGCAATGCAGGAGATCCAGATTCGATCCCTGGGTTGGGAAGATCCCCTGGAGAAGGATATGGCAACCCACTCCAGTATTCTTGCCTGAAAAATCCCATGGACAGAGGAGCTTTGTAGGCTACAGTCCATGGGGTCGCAAAGGGTCGGACACAACTGAGGGACTTCATTTCACTTCACTTATAGAGACTTAGGCCTTATTACTGTGATCACAAATGATTTATCAAAATATCTCAGGTGCTTATTTTGATCACTGCTACAGAAGAACAACCTTATCTTATATATATTTTTTCTAATTTAATTATGAAAACAATCTTAGCTTGGTGTTAGGGGAGTACTCTGTTCTTCCTTCTATTTATTATCTACAGGTGCTGCTTCAGTTAGACATTCACACTGGTTGACCCAGTGGAGTTTGGGTGGAGTGAAACTAACCTGAAGCCAGGTTTCTGGAGGCATGCTCTCCAACTCAGTTCTTGGCCCTGTTGAGCTGGGGAGCTTATCACTTACTTGGACAAAACTATAAAATGAATGCTGATTTAGTTGTTGAATAATTTCAGCCTATGAAGGAAATGCAAGATTTCCAAATCAGGATTTAAAAAGCATAGTGGAGGAATCCCCTGGAAGTCCAGTGGTAAGGATCCAGTGCTTTAACTCATGGGGCCAGAGTTTGATTCCTAGTGGGGACCTGGGATCCCACAAGCTGCGTGGTGTAGCCAAAAACACAATGAAGTTGCATGTGTCCATGCTAAGTCGATTCAGTCATGCCGACTCTTTGTGACTCTACGGACTGTAGCCCACCAGGCTCCTCTGTCGATGGGATTCTCCAGGAAAGAAAACTGGAGTGGGTTGCCATTTCCTTCTCCAGGGAATATTCCTGGCCCAGGGATTGAACCTGTGTCTCCTGCAACTCCTGCATTGCAGGTGGATTCTTTACCTCTGAGATCCCAAGGAAGCCCAAAATTAAAAATTAAAGCACATTAAAAATAATAATAATTTAAAAATGAGCTAAAATGATGGGCTGAATCTAACACTGAGGCTGAGTGATGGTAAATTCAAGATCCTGCACCTGGATTCCAATCTTCAGCTCCCTAAGGGCAGGGCAGGGACATGTGGAGATTGCAAACACTCGTTAGTATGCCTTTCCTCTTCTGTAGTGAGGCCTGCCATTACCTAACTGTAACAGTGGAACATGAGTAGAAATGACTGATGCCACTTGTAGGTGGAGATAGTTAAAGATCAGGTCTGCCTGATTCAGATTCTCTTTCTCTTTTCTGCCGGGAGGATGATGCCTGACAGGCATGAAATGACAAGATAGTGGAGCCGCAAGATGGAAGCGGTGTGATTCCTTAGTTACCTCATTGAAGTGAGCAATTCAAACCTCATCAAAATGGGAGTGAACAAAAGTAAACCTTGATTCTATTAAGTTAGAGAGATTTGGGGGTTGTTTGTTTACATCTGAAAAACATTTAAGGATTTTAGTTTACCAACCAAAATTTATAGACATCAATTAAAAGGATGCTTCCTACTCTTACTTCTCAGCAGCGTTCAACCACCAGCCTTTCCTCCTAACGGAAACACTGATTTCCCTTGGGCTTCCCGGTGGTGCTAGATTTCCCTTGGCTTCTTGACCCAGCACTCTCTAGGTTTTCCCCCTGTGTTGCCAGTTGCTCCTCTCTCTGTCTTTCTGTGCATCCTCTTCCCAAGGGGTATCTTAAGTATTGAGTTTCTCCAGATCCAGTGCCCTGACCCTTCCTCTTTTCATCTGATGTTCTTTTACACCGTCTATGTGCAGAAGACTCACAAATTCGTATCTCTACCTAAGAACACACTTCTGAGTTCCAGGCACACATAATCAACTTCCTACTTGATATTTCCTTGTGCACTTTTCAATAACTCTTCTTACAAAACTGCACTCATATATTTCCTCCCAGTTTGGCCCTCTTGCAATGTTTCCCACCTCAGTGAATGGAATAGCACTCCTTTAGTCACATGAGAGAGCCCTTCCTCACCCTTAAAACCCCTTCCCTCCCCCACCTTCTATGAGCCATTACCAAGCGCTATCCATTTTCCTTCTAAACATTTCTCCACCCCATGGTCTTCTGCAGAGCCATCAGGCCATCTTGCCAGTTTCTCTCACCTGTGCTCCTGGAGTGGTCTTTGTACTGATCCACATTGCCTATAATAGTGTATTTGGTGTCTCCTCAATCCATTCTTGGTGGTAATCTTTTAAAATCTTATCTCACTCTTGTTTAAAATTCTGTGGCTTCCCATTTGTTGTGTTAGCCTGAAGATAAACCTGGCCTCGAATACGGTGCTGGATTGGCAACTTCTACCCTCAGGCTCGCCTCACTTCCTCGTTGTGCTCCATTCACGCTGGCCTTCTTTCTACGCCTCCTACTTTTATGACAGTTTCTTCTACCACCCCCACTGCACATGCTCTTCTCTGTGCCCAAGAAAACTCTATCCCCGCTTTGCTCTATTGACTCTACTCTCCTTAGCCTTCTGCTAAAAAGGAGCCTTGTGATCTCCCTTATTAGTTAACATTCTCCTATCACAGGTCCCCTAAGACTGTGTACCTTTTCTTAGGACTTGTCACAGATGTGATTTTACATTTCTTTGTGTGGTGATTTGTTTCCTCTCTGTATCTGTCACTAAACTGTAAGCTCTATGAAAACAGGGACCATGGTTTCTTCTGCTCATGTTTGTCTCCAGCACCCAATACAGTGCTAGACATGGGAAAAGGAGAGTGGGAAGGAAGGAGGAAGGAAGGCGGAGAGGAAGAATGGGAAGAAAGAAGGGAGGAAAGAAGAAAAGAAGGAGAAAGATCAGTCCTTCTCCACGTGTGTCAGTTTGCACCTGGAGCATTGGGTTAGATTCTGAGTGCAAATTTTGAGACAAAAACAAGCTAGACTATATTCAGAAGAGTCTCTGAATATATTCAAAGAGTTGTACATGACTTAGCAACTGAACAACAGCATGAACAACAACAAATTCAGAAGAGAGGAGTCATAATAGTAAGTGGAGGCAAGCTGGGATTTAAGCACCAGGTAGATAACTGAATGTCATTTGTAGTTTCTTCCAACCAAGATACTCTGTTTTTAAAACATGTATGAAATACTATTTCATGATGTGAAACAATTTACATCATTTTTCTTTCACAGATTAAGGCATTTAAAAAGAAAACACTTCCAGCTTCGTAAATAATCTTCAAAATACTTGATTGGACAAAAATACATGCAAAAATTCTGCAGTGTCTCCATACAACATATCGATTGGCATTTTATCTCCCTTTACCTGCTTTTGTTTTTTTAGACTAATGTAATGAAATTATCTTCTTTAATAATTGTATGAGAAGACATCTGTGAAGATATATGGTCTAATTCAAGAAGAAATAATTTCAATAATTTTCAAAACCATTGTTTTATATTAAGTAATATTTCTACCTGATTACTTATAAGCTTGAATTAATTTGGCTTTTGATAATGTTCTATATTCATATGAAATTTATAGCCATGTGGTCATGAATTAAAGAAAACATAAATATGGTTATATATTCTTTATGTAATACAATCATGTGAATGCAAAGTTAAATTTAACTAATAACCAGATTAGCTGCCAACTGTGAACATTACTATAAGTGGCTAACCAAATTATAAAACCATCTACTATGGTCATTTATTAGGAATTGCCAATGTTTACTATGTATCATAAGCAATAGTTTGGACTTTAATAATTTTCTCCATTTCTGCTATTCTTATTATACTTTAGAATTCCATGCTGCCAGCTACATCCTTTCTACCATTTATAAATCTTTTAATTACATACCAGAGGAGTTTTTTTCTTTGTTTGTTTCAATACCAGTAGAAACAGAGAATGACTCAATTGACTTGATTTTTGGGTTAGGAAAGGATATTATCAGAACCGAAGGAAGGATCTATACCCCGTAGCACTTAGCTCACAGCAGAGCATTCAACTGGACTCACCTCAATCCATCACAAAGGGCTCAGTCAGTGACTGCGTTAAGGGAGCAGGGACATGGACTGAGCTCTGTCTGAGTCTTGTGGCACATCATATTGGCAATAGAGGGAGCACCCACTCTGTGTGAGTTGAAGCATTACTCACAAGAACACAGCTAAGGAGCAATTCTAAGAAATCACATAGGATTTATCCCCAGCTCAGACCTCCAAACAGGTAAGGGCCAGGGATAAGGCGACTGGAAGAGCTGGACTTCAGTCAACGGTGAAATCTCCTGGGATTGTATGAGAGCAGAGTCCAAACTGGTTCCACCATAGTAGAGATCAAAGTATTTCCCACGGAGCCAGCACCAAAGTCAAGAGCAAAATTACTTCAAATAGACCTTCAAAGGAACGAATTCAGAATCCTTCAGGTAGTGGGAAGAGAAGAATGTGAGTGATTAAAGCAAAATGATCATGTTGGTGCTATGAAGATCCTATGTGAAACAGAAAGTTAATGATGTTTAACATTTTTCTTTTTTGGACTCAGTTATATTAAAGTATCCTATATAAGTATTCTGAAGAAATGAACTTTGACAAGAAAAAATTATATGGCTAACTGATTCAGACCCTCTCTTGATTATTCCTACATAAATCTGGCCATTGGCAGTATCCATCCAGAAGAAGGAATGAAGATTTCAAATTGCTAAAAACATTTCTGAACTCCCTTTCATGAAATGTATTACTAGATGCCATCCTATCTGGGCTTCCTAGGTAGCACTACAGTGGCAAAGAACCTGAATGCCAATGCTGGAGATGCAGGAGACAAGGGTTTGATCCCTGGGTCAGGAAAATCCCCTGGAGGAGGGCATGGCAACCCACTCCAGTATTCTTGCCTGGAGAATCCCATGGACAGAGGAGTCTGGCGGGCTATAGTCCATGGGGTCGCAAAGAGTCAGACACAACTGGAACGACATAGCACACATACATGTAGCCACTCTATCTGAATAAATACATTGATAGAATTGTTACCAGGTAGCAAAAGGCAATACTGTCCAATATTTGCAGAGATTTTATGGTTGGCAAGTATAGCGTAATATTTGCAAAGATATTGGGCTATGAGCATGTTTACATTGGCCAAGTGAAAAAGCTCAGGTTACCCAATGAACTTCATTAATGATGACAGTAAATTTGGAAAATATAAGCCCTCAAAGTTTGCCTTTCTTATCAAGTTTTTGGGTCAAAATTATTGGGAAAAATATTTCAGCTCACACCTCCAGGTTTTTCAGGGAAGAGATGTCAAATTTTCAAAACATCAACTTTACTTGACTACATGAAAAGAAATTCTGTTTGAAAAATTTGCTGGCCACGTATTGTATGATATTTTAAAAATCCATGATGGAACTTTTTGTATGTTTTTAAATAGGCTTGGGTCCCAAATAGTCAGACTCGGCTGAACTACTGAACTGAACTGCAAGAGCCTTAGAGCTTAAAAGCCTGAAGTAGTTCTGGGCTGCTTGCAGTCACTCTTGGAAGTACCAAGACTCAACCCTGAATCTCACTCTCTAATCAGTTGGTTCTGACAACTTCTGTTTAGTGTGTTCTGCCAACAACATATTAATTAGATGTGACACAGTGGTTCCAGGTCATTGCAGGGAAGCAAACAAAGGGGATTACATGCTAAAACTCAACGGACTAGTTGGCTGCTTTGTAGAATAAAGGAAGCAGAAGCCTAAAGTAATTCTCATCAAGGCCAGCTACAGGAGGAAAAACAAGGCACTGGGGACCCATGGATTACCAAGATTATATGTCTCTATGAATTGTTTATTTTGCCTGCATAAACCAACTCAGAGTGGTCTTACCAGTGCTTCCGAAGCAATCTGCTGAGTTACTAAGGAAAACATAAAGGACTAAATAAGCAACTTGAATTTTTTGAAACAGTTGGTATAGAAAGTACACTGCTTAAAAAAAAAATAGAAGCTAGTATGGAAAACATCTGTGCATGATAGCAAGGAATGTAAGATACTTAGTGGGGAATTATCATATCACCTGTCCAAGCCATATCGGCATTCAGTTGGAAGTAGTTATTTCCCTAACAGATTGATAGTAAAATGATACTTACCATCATCATTATTACATGGATGACAATAGGGTAAATCAGTATAATAATACTAGAAAGATCTGTATTCATTGGCAATATTGATTTGAATCATTGAATTAAACTTATTACACTTAAATCTTTATGTATATCAAAATGAAGAGATATCAACAAGATTTATATGATTACAACACTGGTGATTAAAAATAAAAACACTAATGGAAAATGAATCACAGTAGTCTATTTTATGCATTCATTCTTAGAATTTTAGAGAAAAATATATCCTGACCTTTTAAACAACTTTCCTGTCAAAAACACTAATTCCCTTCTACATTCAGAGCTGTGCAGGGAATGCAGTGTTTGTGCTTTTGCCAGCGTGCGGTATTGACTTTGGAGTAAAGCTTAAATGGGACCCAGATGTTTCTGCCCTCAGAAACTTCTGTTTCCAAGCCTGTGGTCTTTCGGTTTCCTTAGGCCAAGCCTGATTCATAACTCAGCACCTTCTGGAATTCCTTGAAAAGAATCCACCCTCCCCAGAGCAGTATTGAGATATATAGACTTTATTGAAGACTTCGAAGGAACAGAAACTTAAGAGCAATCAACTTAAAATTAAAACAAAATCTTCTCCCAAGCCCTTTCTTTTCTTGGACACTGCTTACCCTTCTCTTTTTCTAACCATCTGGCTGGGTTTTCCACTCTCCTTCTGGAACTTCCACTGGAAACTTCAAATTACCACTCCCCCCACCCCACCAAGTTTTGTGCAGAGCCATTCAACTCTGCCCATCTTCCTTGCCAAACGTGGCACACTCAAACGCAGCAGGATATTCAGCCAAAGGGCCCTCCAGGTAACAACATCTACCTGCTTGATAAGACAATTTACTCACCCTTTAGGATCTTATTTTCCATACTAAGAAGTTCATCCAACTGCTTTTTTTTTCCTGAAAATATACAATGTTCTCCCTAAGAGGAATTCTGTAGAATAAAAATTTTTCCATTTAGTTTTGTAGAAGAGTCACTTGCCCTGATTCAGCAATCCAAATAGCCTATAACTACACAGTAAGAAAAGCCAAAAAATGTGACAGTCCACAAAATATCTATCAACTCCATGGAGAGTGCTCTCCTAGAATAAATTCCAGGAAATTCTAATTTCAAAGTGTAAATTGCCACAAATGTTTTGGTCTATGTAGAAAACCTGATTTTAAGTAGATATCCTTGATTGAAAATGACTTTTTTATCACCCATCATCATTCCTCCACTCCACTCTCCGAGAATACATATCTTTTTAAGAAGAAAATTCTCAGAAAATTGTATATTTCATAAGTTCATATAAATGGGACCTGAACCTTTAAAAGGAGCAAATTCATACAGTGAAATAACTTTTCAGAGGTCCTCTCTTCTTGCTATAGACCATACCAAAGAAAATTTGAACCTAGAAATATGGATGTCAAAGGTGAAATTGCATATGTAACAAGTAATTGACAAAACTGCATGAGCACTGGATTATGAATCTAAGAAGGACCTTAGTGGAGTGAGGAGGGGCAGTGATTAAGCGGGGTATGGGTTGGGTTTAAAATGATGCCTGTTTGATTTTCTAGTTGTGCGTTGTGACACCATGTTAATTTGGCAAAAAAAAAAAAAAAAGGCTACACAGGCTACTCAGAGTCACAGACTTGGGTTTGACTATAGCTCTCTGTCTGTAACCATTTAGCACTGGCGAGTTATGGCATCTTTTCAGCTTCAACTTTCTCATCTGTAAAAGAGGGATAACAAATTCTGCCTCAGAGCTTTATTGTCAGAATTGATTACGTAAGCTTTACAGGTGGAGGGACATCCTAAAGACAGCACCACTGGATTTTCACAGATGCACAAATATGCCTCTTAGAGTGTCTCTCTGCCAGTCCCCAAGCTACACAACACTCAACAACCTTTCAGGAACTTCCCTGGCAGTCCAGTGTTTAAGACTTCACCTTCCAATGCACATGCCTCCTGGCCAAAAAACCAAAGCATAAAACAGAAGCAATATTGAAACAAATTCAATAAAGATTCTAAAAACGGTCCATATAAAAAATCTTTAAAAATAAAAAAGCTTTTGATGCAATATTTCTACAAAATGTGCTGGTTTAGCCCCAGGGCCCACACTATCACGAGCTCTGGGCACTTTTGTCTTGTGGGCTCCTTCCTCCATAAAAGCATATTGAAAATTATGTTTTATGAATATGTTGATATAAAAATGAGTACATTCTAGGCTTGATCCATTTTTATAAATTCATTATTATAATATTCATTTTTCTTATGATTGTTAAATGAAATTAAAACATTTTTGAGGTCCCATAAAGTATCCTGGGCCCTAAGCATACTGCCTACTGAGTCTAATAGATAAGGCAGTCCCAGTTAGCTTCTTCTCCTGTGTAAGACTCCAACTGTTTATTTCTGGTACTTTTTCTCAAATACATGAGGGCAATTCTCAGTCCTCTCTCTTCTTTTTCTTTTTGTTCTACACATTAATTTTCTCTAATCTCTCTTCACAGACTCAATCCTCTTACCCTTTTATCATCTTGGTTGCCTTCTTTGGGTTCCTTTGGCCACTAGCCAAGGTATTGATGTTTCCCTCTGGTAAGTGTAAAATTATATATGATACTCTGGGCCACCTGATGTAGGCCATATTGAATAAAATGATTTATTTCCTCTTCAGATATGTGAAACTCTACTTTTTGAACTTTTTGAAATGCATTTGCGCTTTTTAATTTTTATTTGTTTTTAGTAGCTGCCAAGGCATATTTGATTTCTTCTGAACTCTTACCCTCAGATTTTACTGCTTTCTAAATATCGTTGTTTCATTTGTTCCCATTTTTGACTTCATACACGAAATATTCCCCAATCAATAATAAATCAAACACTTAGCCATGGAGATTCAGCATACCATCACCTGTCTCCAAAGTGTAGCCATTAAAAGAAAGGAGCAACTCTAGGGACCCAGACTTTAATAGAGCTTACAACAGAATGGCACACGAAATATGACACAATTCACCTTTCATTGGTACTTGGTAATTACTTAGCTTAAAACATTGACTTTACATTTATCTAGAAGTCATTTTATACTAGTTTTTATCTTATTAGCTAGTTTACATTTTTATTTTATTTCCTGTTTTAAATATTGTTTAAAAAGAAGTGGCCTCTCTTTTTTCCTCCACAGTTGTACTAATGAGCTCTGGATCCAAGTTTTAGAAAAATTAATATGCTACATTTTTATTTATTCTCTGCTGTGGTCTAAAGAAGAGATTTAATAAGCCTATAAAGATGCATACAATATGGTACCATAAAATAAGCTTTAAAATAAGTTAAAGGAATAAAGTCAAAGCAAAGATAAGGGGAAATGTTGGAAAAATATATGTAAGATAATGTATGTCATGTGTGCACACTCTGCCAGAAACAGGTCACAGTCTTGACTCTAAGCTCAGTTTTTGAACACTAGGTAGGGTGGACAATGTATGCCTATTTTTCCCACCCCAAACTGATAAAACAATATTTACCAGATACTTATCTAGGATAAATAGAAATAATATCAAATAATTATTGGATGACTGTGATTCTTTTAAAGAGAAGACAAAGCATCATATCATAATGCTTACCTCTGCTCCTCCCCCCCTAAACCTCCCATCTGCCACGTCTGATTTCTCAGTAACACAAGGAAAATTGTCAATTATCTACAGCCAGAAATTCTCATCTGCTTTTTAAAAATCATCAGGGCCGCCAAGTTCTCCACTGCCAAAGTAGGGCATACTATTACACAGACTACACGTTAGAAATAAAAAATGTGGGAAAGAGAAAAAAATATAAAGAGTATACAGAAGAGTGTAACATGCATTTTAAAACACTTTTTTATTTTTATTTATTAAAGCAAAAGAATGTTTATTATTATTGCCTATAATAGTAATCATGGCTAGTATTATAAAATTTATTGAACTCTTATGCCTCAGGCACTATTATGAGCATTCAGGAGAGTATAAGATGCATTTTAATTACAAAGAGAAAATTCCTGTCAATAACTTGTTCCTTTCCAGTTTTATCATTTAAAGGACAAACTCCTAAAAATGAAATCCTTGCATCAAAAGATATGATTATCTCTAAAACATAATTTTCCAAATTACTCTCAAATCTGTAATATTTGTGGAGGCCATTTCAGTATATTCTTGCTAGACTGGTGTGGCTCAATTTTTTTCTTTATAACACAAATATAATAATATCACCTAACAATAAACCTATTAGCTCACAGGGTTGCTATTAATATTGAATGAGTTAGCAATATGTAAAGTACTTAGAGCAATGTCATGCATATTCTTGCTATTATTATTTGCAAATTTTGTAGATAAAAATAGTGTCTCATTTTCTTTCATATTTATATCTTAGGAACATGGCATACATTTTCATACATTTATTGTACATTTTGTTTCTTCTTTCACTAATTGTCTATTCAGATTTTTAGCACAACTTTCTAATGGTTACCACCCATTTTATGTACTTTCTATACCAAGGATATTAACCCTGAATATGACATGTATTGTTTCAAATACTTCTCTCAGTTCTCAGTTTTTTTAAAAGTTTTTTACACTTTTTTCTTGATAGTGGATGTTTAAATTTTTTATCAAGTCAAATAACCAATCTTTCTGTGATTTTCTTTCTTTCATATTTAGAAAGTGTACTATTTTCCTGTGGTTGCTACAACAAGTTGCTGCAAACTGGGCAGCTAAAATTTAATGAATTTATTTTTTTATAGTTCTAGAGGCTAGAAGTGCAAAATCAAGATATCAATATGGTTAGAGTTCCTTTTGAAGACTCTGAGGATAAATTGAGTCAGTTCCCATGTTTCTCTTTGGCTTCTGGTGATTGCCCGCATGCAACTCGTGGCATTCTTTGGCTTGTAGAACAATAATTCTAATCTCTACTTCCATCTCCATATGGTCTTCTCCCAAGTAGGTCTATGTCTGTGTGTCCAAATTTTCCTCTTCTTAAAAAGACACCAGTCATATGGGATTTAGGGGCCTGTCTAGTCAGTAAAGAGTCTGCCTGCAATGCAGGAGACACAGGTTTGATCCCTGGGTCAGGAAGATCCCCTGGAGAAGGAAATGGCAACCCACTCCAGTATTCTTACCTGGAGAATCCCACCGACAGAGGAGCTTGGCAGGCTACAGTCCATGGGATTGCAAGAGTAGGACACAATTTAGTCACTAAATCAACCACCGCTTAACCCAACATGCCCTCATCTTATTTGCAAAGACCCTATTTCCAAGTATGGTCACATTCACAGGTTCTGGGTGGATGTGAATTTTTGCACAACACTATTCAACCCAGGATGGAAAGTAATTTTCTTTCCTAAGATCATGTAAGTATCACTTAAATATTCTATGAATATATGTATGTTGTAAGGACAATGTAAGAACATTGTTCTTTAATCCATCTGGGTCTACATGTTTTCTGATATAATAAGCAATCATTTAGGCTGGGGTACATTACCTTGAAATTTAAGAGTCTTTCCATTTATTTCAAGCAGTAATGGAAAAGTAAAGTATCAAATGAACCATTTAAGTAAATGGCAAGAAGTAAGAAAACTTAAAAGGATAATTTAATGACCCAAAACTTGCCTAAGAAATACCAGTCTTGATTTCCATTGCCCATTGTCTAAGAAATACCCTTCACTCTTGGAAATTTCAGTACTTATATTTCTTACCTCTTCTACCAGGATAAAATTTTCAGTTTTATCTGGATGAAATGACATACTGATTTGTCAACAGGTGCTCAGCTGAACAGAAGACACTGTAGTACAAGAAGCCCATCAGCACTTTTTCGATGACTTTGCATGATAGATTTCATGTCATATTTTCATTCAGATCCAGCTTTCAGATGCATGGACACTCCACCCAGTGCCCTGGCTTTATTCATTGCCATATTGTTCCTCCTCATCCCGGAGCAGTTGTACTGACAGGATTCTGCTTGTTCTCCATGTATTTTCCTTTAAGTCACATTCAATTCTTCCATTTTACTAGTGGTCAATGGGTTTCCTCCTTGGGTTACCTGGCTGACTGTGCTGTCAGTCGGCAAGGTATTGTGCTTTCAGTTCAGTTGCTCAGTTGTGTCCGACGCTTTGCAACTCCATGGACTGCAGCACACCAGGCCTCCCTGTCCAACACCAACTCCTGGAGCTGCTCAAATTCATGTCCATCAAGTCAGAGATGCCATCCAGCCATCTCATCCTCTGCCGTCCCCTTCTCCTCCCGCCTTCGATCTTTTCCAGCATCAGGATCTTTTCAAATGAGTCAGTTCTTCACATCAGGTGGCCAAAGTATTGGAGTTTCAGCTTTAGCATCAGTCCTTCCAATAAACACTCAGGACTGATTTCCTTTAGGATGGACAGGTTGGGTCTCCTTGCAGTCCAAGGGACTCTCAAGAGTCTTTTCCAACACCACAGTTCAAAAGCATCAATTCTTCTGCACTAGCTTTCTTTATAGTCCAACTCTCACATCCATACATGACTACTGGAAAAACCATAGCTTTGACTAGGTGGACCTTTGTTGGCAAAGTAATGTCTCTGCTTTTTAATATGCTGTCTAGGTTGGTCATAACTTTTCCTCCAAGGAGCAAGTGTCTTTTAATTTCATTGCTGCAATCACCATCTGCAGTGATTTTGGAGCCCCCAAAAAGTTGGTCACTGTTTCCATTGTTTCCCTATCTATTTGCCATGAAGTGATGGGACCAGATGCCATGATCTTTGTTTTCTGAATGTTGAGTTTCAAGCCAACTTTTTCCACTCTCTTCTTTCACTTTCATCAAAAGGCTCTTTAGTTCACTTTCTGCCATAAGGGTGGTGTCATCTGCATATCTGATGTTATTGATATTTCTCCCAGCAATCTTGATTCCATCTTGTGCTTCACTGAGCCCCAACTTTCTCATGATATACTCTGCATATAAGTTAAATAAGCATGGTGACAATATACAGCCTTGAGCTACTCCTTTCCTGATTTGAAACCAGTCTGTTGTTCCATGTCCAGTTCTAACTGTTTCTTCTTGACCTGCATAAAGATTTTTCAGGAGACAGGTAAATTTGGTCTGGTATTCCCATCTCTTGAAGAATTTTCCACAATTTGTTGTGATCCACACAGGCAAAGGCTTTGACGTAGTCAATAAAGCAGAAGTAGATGTTTTTCTGGAACTCCCTTGCTTTATCTATAATCCAGTAGATGTTGGCAATTTGATTTCTGGTTCCTCTGCCTTTTCTAAATGCAGCTTGACCATCTGGAAGTTCATGGTTCATGTACTGTTGAAGCCTGGCTTGGAGAATTTTGAGCATTACTTTGCTAGCGTGTGAGATGAGTGCAATTTTGTGGTCGTTTGAACATTCTTTGGTATTGTCTTTCTTTGGGATTGGAATGAAAACTGACCTTTGATTCTCCACAATAGTAAAGAACATGTATACCTTAGCTTCTATGACTATGAGCCTCTCTATCCCACCTGAAACACTCTGTGTAGACTGGGATGCTAATTTATCATGTACTAGTTAGTTTTTTCTGGACATTTGTGTGCTTCTACTAAAGCACACATTTTCAGATGGTTTTATGTCCCACTGAAAACTATTGCATCAAAGAAATTTCATCCACTGCAGTATTTTCTGAATTGTTTAAGTGCCACTTAATGTAAGATAAGGAGTATGTCAAAGCTGTATATTGTCACCCTGCTTATTTAACTTCTATGCAGAGTACATCATGAGAAATGCTGGGCTGGAAGAAGCACAAGCGGGAATCAAGATTGCCAGGAGAAATATCAATAACCTCAGATATGCAGATGATACCACTCTTATGGCAGAAAGTGAAGAGGAACTTCACTTTCAAAAAGCCTCTTGATGAAACTGAAAGAGGAGGGTGAAAAAGTTGGCTTAAATCTCAACATTCAGAAAACGAAGATTATAGCATCAGATCCCATCACTTCATGAGAAATAGATGGAGAAACAGTGGAAACAGTGTCAGACTTTATCTTTTGGGGCTCCAAAATCACTGCAGATGGTGATTACAGCCATGAAATTAAAAGACGCTTACTCCTTGGAAGAAAAGTTATGACCAACCTAGATAGCATATTCACAAGCAGAGACATTACTTTGCCAACAAAGGTCCATCTAGTCAAGGCTATGGTTTTTCTTGTGGTCATGTATGGATGCGAGAGTTGGACTGTGAAGAAAGCTGAGCGTAGAAGAATTGATGCTTTTGAAGTGTGGTGTTGGAGAAGACTCTTGAGAGTCCCCTGGACTGCAAGGACATACAACCAGTCCATTCTAAAGGAGATCAGTCCTGGGTATTCTTTGGAAGGACTGATGATAAAGCTGAAACTCCAATTCTTTGGCCACCTCATGCAAAGAGTTGACTCATTGGAAAAGACTCTGATGCTGGGAGGGATTGGGGGCAGGAGGAAAAAGGGATGACAGAGGATGAGATAGCTGGATAGCATCACCGACTCAATGGACGTGGGTTTGAGTGAACTCCAGGAGATGTGATGGACAGGGAAGCCTGGTGTGATGCGATTCATGGGGTCACAGAGAGTCGGACACGACTGAGTGACTGAACTGAACTGAACTGAATTTAAGATTTAAACTGTTCATCAAACAGATGTATACATGTAATATTAACCTATGTAACAGTGAAATTGGAAAATATTATTTTCAGTCAGTTGTTAAATACACACTAGTGAAAATATTCCTTCTGGATCTAAACTTTTGGGCTCTTGGAAGAAATAGAACTTGGTGAAAAGTGAAAGTGAAGTCGCTCAGTCATGTCCAGCTCTTTGTGACCCTATGGACTATAGCTCACCAGGCCCTTCTGTTCATGGAATTTTCCAGGCAACAGTACTTGAGTGGGTTGCCATTCCTTCTGCAGGGGATCTTTTTGACCCAAGGATCGAACCCAGGTCTCCTGCATTGCAGGCAGACACTTTACCATCTGAGTCACTGGGGAAGCACAAGAACTTAGTTGGCTAATTTTAACTTAAGTAAATATTAAAACAGTACAAAAAAAGCCATTTTGGCAGAACAAATCACCTTATCAGTAGCCTTTATCTCTTACATAACTAAATTTAGAATGTAAGTTGCTAAGTAATAGAACAGATGGACATTAGAACTGCTTTGGAATTCATCATTTCGTCATCTTCAGACATAAAGTACACAAATGTATGCCAGGCCTCGTTTTCAACTATGTTTCCACAAGGTCACCAGGAAAGTTGTCCCTAGATATAAACATTGTCATAAGCTTTGGGGCTCCCCTGGACTTTTCCACATTGTTGCTTTCATGAACACACAGTTATGAGATCTACTAAGTGCTTTCCTTTGAAACAGCTTTTGTTGGACCACCACTGTGAATGCTAACAGAGAACTTTGATTCTGCAAGGGACAGTATGTCCTCAATAGAATATTTAGCCTAGAGATATTAAGAAATTTCTAAAAGTTTCTAACCTGTTATTAGGTTGCTGTGAATGCTGGATTACTACCATGACCCATCTATTCTATCCATCTAACAAATATGATGGAACCTCAACTATGTGCCAGGCCTAGTTCTAGGTGTTAACAAACAAACTAGAAAATGATTCCCTGCCCTTATGGAATTTACTGGCTAATAGATCCTCTTTAACCCATGCTGCCAATCTCACAACCTCATAAGCCTAAGGTTCTGAAAGAGATATCAGAAATAGCAGAGATAAACAGACTTTTTTTAAATTGAGATCCACTACGAATCATGTTTTTGATAAACTGGAATATATACAAGATCTTACTTAATTGAGAGAAGAAATAGGGCCCATATCAACATTTTAATAAGAGTGAAAAAACTAAAAGGTAGGATGCTAACTGCCACTGGGGGTGAAATAAATATATATAAATATTTTGTTAGCTCAGAGAAGGAAGTCTTGGCCCACTTTAGTAGTTGGATGAGGACAGTTCATTAATGCGGAAGGTTAAAAGCGGCAATACATGGCACGAATTAGCTGGCTCCAGATTTCACTTTCTTGAAATTCTAGACTCTGGGTAAGAACAGCACCAAGCCAAATACTGCGTTCATTTGGTCCTTTAATCTTTTTGTCCAACAGTGGAATGTTAACTGACAAAAGAAAGCTTCTTCATAAACAATAATGATTTGTGTCTGATGTCAGCTGCGAAGTCATCTAGAAACAGTCCCTCGCCATCGCCTTGCTCAGCTGAGCAGCTGCCATTCCCCTGGCCCGGCTTTTACTGTTGCTGAGCTGGGCGACATGAACAATGGTCCTGCACCTGCCAGCGTGCTGGTGCTGCCATCATCCCAGCCAGGAGGAACAGGGCCACGAAACACACACACACGCCCTGGCTGGCTCAGTGCTCTCCGCCCTGGAGCTGCTCTTCTGCCAGGCCAATGGCCAGTTCTGTTTGCCTCCTGACTGTGCTGTGGACACAGAGCGCATCACAAGGGACAGAATAACCTTCCAGAGAGACGCAGAATAAATCAGGTCAATCAGACAACTTCATTAACTCCTCGTGACAGAAAAAGTGTAACCTGTTAGAGAGGGTCATATGTGGAATCCTTAACCCAAATGCTTGTTCTCTTTGTTTTCTTCATCTATCATTTCCCTTTGTCAGTGCAATCCTGCTGAGATATAGCCTGTTTACCATAGCCAGGGAAGGGAGACAAGAGTCGTCAGTGACGGTTCATATCTCCTTGACTTTCTCTTCCCTGGTGGTTTTATTGACATCAGGGTGCAGCCACCACTTCTCTTGAGATGACTCCCCCAAACCGTAACTTCAGTTTAGAATTCTGGAACTTTAGTGCCAGAAGTAACCATTGAAAGTACCCTGTGTCCTCTGTAAGTTTTTTTCTTTTTATTGTAGTATGGTTGATTTACGATGTTATGTTAGTTGCATGTGTACAGCCAAGCGAATCAGTTATACATACACATATATCCGTTCATTTTTAGATTCTTTTCCCATATAGGCCATTACAGAGTACTGAGTAGAATTCTCTGTGCTATACAGTAGGGGCTTGTTATTTATCCATTTTATATACAGTAGTGTGTATATGTCAATCCCAATCTCTCAATTTATCCCTCCTCCCTCTTTTCCCCTGGTAAACATAAGTTTGTTTTCTACATCTGTGACTCTATTTCTGTTTTGTAGATAAGCTCATTTGTACCCTTTTTTTTAGATTCCACACGCAGGGGGCAGATGGTCACATGATATTTGTTTTTCTGACTTACTTCACTCAATATGACAAGGTCTAGATCCTGAGGCTCTGAGATGTTAAGCAACCTTTCAAGCTTATACCAAGAAGGGACAAGTAAAACTGAAATTCCATGGGGACCCCGACTCCCAATCTAGTGTTCTTTCCACCCTCCGGGTTTTTTCCGATGCCTCTCATGATAGCTCATCCCCTCCCCTTATTCTGATTTCTATAGTCCCTCTGTATTACAGGGGGTTTAATCTTCCCAGTCTTTATAATAGCTGACTGATATTCCATCTGCATTCCTCAAATCCATTCTAAGATAATCACTACAGATTATATCTTTAAAATTTTTTAAGATTTGTTTTTGGTTATTATTTTAATAAAAAACTTGAATGATTTCTTTTTTAAAGTTTTTTTTTTAATATGGACCATTTTTTTAAGTCTCTATTGAATTTGTTACAGTATTGCTTCTGTTTTATGTTTTGGTTTTTTGACACTGAGGCATGTGGGATCTTAGTCCCTGAACCAGGAATGGAATCCACACACTGTGCTTTGGAAGGCAAAATCTTACCCACTGGACCACTGGGGAAGTCCCTTTAATGATTTTTTATTGCCTCAAATTAGACCAAAAGCAGATCCAACCCACCACGCCCACCTGCCTCCAGTTCCCTGTTCTTAGAATGCTACTCATACTTTTCCATTGATCACTCCTTCTGTTTGAAAAGACCACCCCACATTTCCACCTGCTAGTATTTTCCTCAGTATTCAGGGCTCAGGTCAGCCGTGCCCTTCTCCATGAGGCCATCTCTTATCCCCTCAATTGACTATGATTTCTTCCTTCTCTGTTCTCCCATCGCATTTAATTTTCTCTCTCGTACAGCATCCAGTCCCACAGTGTAGTTACTAGTGTGTGTGTGTTGTAGCCCTCTAAACCTCCCCAGGCTTGAGGTTTTTTTTCCTCTACCTGCCCCTTCTCCCAAAGTATCTAATACAGTGCCTTGAATATAGTGGATGCTCACCTGAATATCATACTATTTGAGCAAGATCTGACAACAATAGTTTCTTCAATTAGAAAGCTCATGTTGACTTTCCAATTTGAATACATAGCAACATGATATCTTGGAATTATAAATCAAAACCTAATAAAGTGGGATTTTCTTTCTCTTAAAAACATTTTTTTTGGCAAAGAGTCTCTTTAAAAAATTTTTTAGTTGCAATAAAATACACACTAACATTTTTACTATTTTAAATTTACTATCATAACCATTTTTAAGTATTAATAATCAGAAAATAGATGTGGGAAAAGTGGAAACAGTGAAGATTTTATTTTCTTGGGCTCCAGAATCATGTGGACAAGACTGCAGTCATGAAATTAAAAGAGGCTCGCTCCTTGGAAGAAATCTATAACAAACCTAGACAATGTATTGCAAAGCAGACACATCACTTGCCAACAAAGCTGCATATAGTCAAAGCTGTGGTTTCTCCAGTGGTCATGTGCAGATGTGAAAGTTAGACCATAAAGAAGGCTAAGTGCCAAACAATTGATGCTTTCTAATCGTGGTGCTAGAGAAAACTCTTGAGAGTTCCTTGGACAGCAAGGAGATCAAGCCAGGCGATCCTAAAGGAAATAAACTCTGAATATTCACTGGAAGGACTGATGGTGAAGCTGAAGCTCCAATCCTTTGGCCATCTGATGCAAAGAGCCATCCCATTGGAAAAGACCCTGATGCTGGGAAAAACTGAGGGCGGCAGGAGAAGGGGGCCACAGAGGATAAGATGGTTGGATGGCATCACAGACTCAACAGATAAAAGAGTTTGAACAAACTCTGAGAGATAGTGAAGGACAAGAGGCTGTGCTGCAGTCCATGGGGTCACAAAGAGTCAGACACGACTTAGCAACTGAACAACAAAAACAAACAGTTCCACAATATTTAGCATATTTATACTGTTGTATAACCATCATCACCATCCATATCCAGAACTCTTTACATTTTGTAAAACTGAAACTCTAATAACACTTTCCACTCCATTCTTCCCTCAGGCCCTGGAAACCACCAGTCTACTTTCTGTCTTTATGAATTTGATTACTCTCAGTCAGTTCAGTTGCTCAATCGTGTCCGACGCTTTGTGACCCCATGGACTGCAGCACATCAGGTTTCCCTGTCCATCACCAACTCCCAGAGTCCATGTCCATCGAGTCAGTGATGTCATCCAACCATCTAATCCTGTTGTCCTCTTCTCCTCCTGCCTTCAATCTTTCTCAACATCAGGGTTTTTCCCAAGGAATTAGTTGTTCACATCAGGTTGCCAAAGTATTGGAGTTTCAGCTTCAAAGTCAGTCCTTCCAATGAAAATTTAAGACTTATTTCCTTTAGGATGCACTGGTTGGAACTCCTTGCAGTTCTAGGGACTCTCAAGAGTCTTTCCAACACCACACTTCAGAAGCATCAATTCTTCAGTGCTCAGCTTTCTTTATAGTCCAACTCTTACATCCATACATTACTACTGGAAAAACCATAGCCTTGACTAGATGGAAGTTGATAAAGTAATATCTCTGCTTTTTAATATGCTGTCTAGGGTGGTCATAACTTTCCTTCCAAGGAGTAAGCATCTTTTAACTTCATGGCTTCAGTCACCATCTGCAGTGATTCTGGAGCCCAAAAAATAGTCTGTCACTGTTTCCATTGTTTCTCCATCTATTTGCCATGAAGTGATGGGACCGGATGCCATGATCTTTCTGAATGTTAAGCTTTAAGCCAACTTTCTCACTCTCCTCTTTCACTTTCATCAAGAGGCTCTTTAGTTCTTCTTCACTTTCCGCCATAAGGGTGGTATCAATCTGCATATATGAGGTTATTGATATTTCTCCTGGCAATCTTGATTCTAGCTTGTGATTCATCCAGCCCAGCATTTCTCATGATGTATTCTGCATATAAGTTAAGTAAGCATGGTGACAATATACAGCCTTGAGCTACTCCTTTACCAATTTGGAACCAACCTGTTGTTCCATGTCCAGTTCTAAATGTTGCTTCTTGACCTGCATACAGATTTCTCAGGAGGCAGGTCAGGTGGTCTGGTATTCCCATCTCTTGAAGAATTTTCCAGTTTGTGGTGATCCACAAAGTTAAAGGTTTTGGTGTAGTCAACAAAGCAGAAGTAGATGTTTTTCTGGAACTCCCGTGCTTTTTCGATGATCCAACAGATGTCAATTTGATCTTTGGTTCCTCTGCCTTTCCTAAAACCAGCTTGAACATCTGGAAGTTCACGGTTCACATACTGTTGAAGCCTGGCTTGGAGAATTTTGAGCATTACTTCACTAGAGTGTAAGATGAGTGCAATTGTGCGGTAGTTTGAGAATTCTTTAGCACTGCCTTTCTTTGGGATTGGAATGAAAACTGATCTTTTCCAGTGCTGTGGCCACTACTGAGTTTTCCAGATTTGCTGGGGACTCTTGGAGGGCACAGACAAAACCTTGTGCACACCAGGACCCAGGAGAGAGGAGCAGTGACCCCATGAGAGACTGACCCGTGAATGTCCAGGAGTCTCCAGCAGAGGCGTGGATCAGCAGCAGCCTGCTGCAGGGTCAGGAGTACTGAGTGCAGCAGTGCTTGCCTGGGGCCTTTTGAAGGAGGTCCCCATTATCGTCATTACATGTCCACCATAGTTTGGCTTCAGGTCAAATAACAGGGAGGGAAGACAGCCCTGTCCATCAACAGAAAATTGGATTAAAGATTTACTGAGCATGGCCCTGGCCATCAGAACAAGACCCAGTTTCCCCCATCATCAGTCTCTGTCAGGAAACTTCCATAAGCCTCTTATCCTTATCCATCAGAGAGCAGACAGAATGAAAGCCACAGTCACAGAAAACTAATCAATCTGATCACGTGGACCACAGCCTTGTCTAACTCAATGAAACTATGAGCCATGCCGTGTAGAGCCACCCAAGATGGATGGGTCATGGTGGAAAGTTCTGACAAAACATGGTCCACTGGAGAAGGGAATAGCAAACCACTTCAGTATTCTTGCCTTGAGAACCCC
Organism: Aepyceros melampus; assembly: GCA_006408695.1. Lineage (NCBI taxonomy): Eukaryota > Metazoa > Chordata > Mammalia > Artiodactyla > Bovidae > Aepyceros > Aepyceros melampus. The sequence goes on from SJXQ01001137.1 coordinate 271,933, forward strand.
ATGAACAGTATGTAAAGGTAAAGAAAGGACACTGAAAGATGAACTCCCAGATTGGTATGTGCCCAATATGCTACTGGGGATCAGTGGAGAGATAACTCCAGACAGAATGAAGAGACGGAGCCAAAGCAAAAACTACACCCAGTTGTGGATGTATCCAGTGATGAAAGTAAAGTCCGATGCTGTAAAAAACAATAGTACATAGGAACCTGGAACGTTATGTCCATGAATCAAGGCAAAGTAGAAGTGGTCAAACAGAAGATAGCAAGAGTGAACACTGACATTTTAGGAATTAGTGAACTAAAATGGACTGGAGTGGGTGAATTTAACTCAGATGACCATTATATCTACTACTGTGGGCAGGAATCCCTTAGAAGAAATGGAGTAGCCATCATAGTCAACAAAAGAGTCTGAAATGCAGTACTTGGGTGCACTCAAAAATGACAGAATGATCTCTGTTCGTTCCCAAGGCAAGCCATTTAATATCATGGTAATCCAATCCATGGTATGCCCCAACCAGTAATGCTGAAGAAGCTGAAGTTGAACAGCTCTATGAAGACCTACAAGACCTTCTAGAACTAACACCCAAAAGAGACGTCCTTTTCATTATAGAGGACTGGAATGCAAAAGTAGGAAGTCAAGAGATACCTGAAATAACAGGAAATTTGGCCTTGGAGTACAAAATGAAGCAAGGTTACTTTGATTACTCTAGGTAACACATATAAATGGAATCATACAGTAATTTCATGCAGTAATCATACTAGCTAATTTCATTTAGTATCCTGTTCTCAAGGTTCATCCATCTTATAGCATATATCAGAATTCCCTCCTTTTAAAGGCTGAATAATCTACTTTTGTATTATGCCACATCTTGTTTAGCCATTTTTCCATCAATGTACATTTGGGTTGTTTCCATCTTTTGGTCATCGTGAACGTGGGTGAACAAATATCTCTTCAAGACCCTTATTTGAATTATTTTGAGTATATACCCAGAAGTGGATTGTTGCATCATATGCTGATTCGATTTTTAATTTTTTGAGGGAATGGCTTACTGTTTTCCACATTATTTGCACCATGTTACATTTGAAAGTGAGATACATTTAAAATTTTTTTCCAAAAGTCTAAGATGTAACAAAATACCAGAAGCAAAATATAACAGAAACTACAACTTGAGATCCAAGCTCTTCAGTCAGATGACTCACAGTTGGTGTTTGGAAGCCAACTCAAAATGAGGAATATGGCATGTAGCCATGGAGTTCCTGAGCCTGGCTGTGCCTCAGAATCCTCCCACCTCCTAGAACCTCTAGGAACCTACAGTTACACAGAGCTCCTCCCAGGGCTATATGGCCTGGGTGCGTGTGAAGAGTCTTCTCATGAACTAGGGGTATGTTCACGCACTAGTCTGGGTGCTTATGCCATTGGGGCTGGGGGAGAGGAACAGATCAGTTCATATTTTTTTAAAATACCTCCAGTTTAAGTAGATTCAGGGCTTCCGTGATGCCTCAGTGGGTAAAGAATCTGACTGCAATGCAGGAAACATAGGTTTGATCCTTGGGTCAGGCAGATCCCCTGGAGGAGGGCATGGCAACTCACTCCAGTATTCTTGCCTGAAGAATCCCATGGACAGAGGAGCCTGGTGGGCTATAGTCCATGAGGTCACAAAGAGTCGGACACGACTGAAGCAACTGGTCATGCACAAATAGATTCACATTCACGACCATACCTTAGGACAGGACCCTTGTACATGCTCAGTGAATTCCAGAGTTGCAAAAGGGCAGAGAAACTAGAGCCATGGGAATGAACTATGGGGCCAGACCCAACAGGGAGAAAGTAAAAAACAACAGCTGAGTGTCCCCATGGACACCCGTGGCTGATTCATGTTCACTTCAGTTCAATTCAGTCACTCAGTTGTGTCCGACTCTTTGCGACCCCATGAATCGCAGCACGCCAGACTTTCCTGTCCATCACCAACTCCTGGAGTTCACTCAGACTCACGTCCATTGAGTCCATGATGCCATCCAGCCATCTCATCCTTGGTCAACCCCTTCTCCTCCTGCCCCGAATCCCTCCCAGCGTCAGAGTCTTTTCCAATGAGTCAAGTCTTCACATGAGGTGGTCACAGTACTGGGGTTTCAGCTTTAGCATCATTCCCTCCAAAGAACCCCGAGGGCTGATATATAGCAAAAACCACCACAGTATTGTAATTAGCTTCCAATTAAAATCAATTAATTAATTTTAAAAAATAGGTGAGTGTCCAGGAAATCGGTGACTCTGGATTTGATTGGCTCTCCACACAGTGATCAGAGGATGATAGGAGAATGAGCTAACAGAGAAAGCAAGAGTAGGCAGGACTTGGAAAGCAGGTAATTGGCAAAGCAATTGGCATCAGGACATTCTATCAGTGGGGAGCAGGGACAAGAAAAAATAGAGGGCAGCGAAGAAAGATTCTAGACCTAGATGGAGTGATTTGTAAGTTCCAAAATTAAGAAGTAAGGCATAATGAAACAACCATAAGATAAGAACTAGGCTAACATTGAAACCAATGTCTTCAATTTGTCATCCTTTCGTCCATGAAGTGACAATTGCTGTAGACCTACTTGGTGCTTGGTAATATGATTGTGAGTTCAGAGTGCTCTTCTGGAATCTTCCACTTCCTCTTATTTAAAGTAAAGAATGATCCAGAGATCCCAACATAAAGTATTGTTACTAACACATATAAACTTGTTGATTCTCTTAGTTTTGGTAAAAGCGTGCATGTGTATTCCTAAGAGTTCAGATCTGTGAATAAAGAGTGGGCAGTCTTCCAGTAGGCATTTTAATAATACCAAGAGGGGCATTTCAGTCAGTCAGCATTGGTTTGATTTCTAATTCTGCCAGCTCTTTTTTGCTTAATGCAGGGTACCATTTCCCAGCCAGTAGACTTTCTTCTCTGATGTTCTTATGTGTGTGTGTGTGTGAGAAAGAGAGATAACTTTCTCTCTATTGTGCCCCTGCTTTATGAACTTGCATTGCTCACAAAATTAATGTATAAACAGGAGTAGAAAAAAATAACAAAACTCAGATTAGTCTTGTTTCCTACCTTTTAGCAGCAGTGATACGATTTGCTAGAGGAGGAAATTGGAACTGTGAACTCAAACTAAACTTTTGAATTATCTGATGATTTCACTCATCCTTGTTATTCGTAACCCCAGGGAGGAACTCTGTGAGCCGGGGGATAGTTTCATGCAAAACATAGTCCAGTTTCAAATGCTTCCTGCCAATTCTGAACAAGCATAAATTGTGTTTATTTTGCAAACATTTAGGTTGGCAATTTTAATTTAAAATATGCTGCCCATAATTTCATCACTTATGTAGTCGTTAACTAAACTGGTAATGGTATCAAAGCAAAATTGAGTTCCAATTTAGTTTTGCAAGCATATTTTTCACCACCCAAAACAGTTGTACAGCTAAGTACGAATACGGAGCATTCTTTGAATAGATAATTACCATTACCTAAATTAGCAAGTGTTTGAGTATTCTTTCAGTCTTCTGATGGCACATTATTTCTGACTTTAACTGATAAGGGAGCTGACTTATCTGCTTCTTGGTAAATGACTTACCGATAACTTTAATTGAATCCATTATTCCTTCTGAAACTGTGCTCTTTTTGTTTCTTGATTTGTACTATCTTCACAACATCTCAGTTGTTAAATAGGTGTTTAGGGTTATCACCTCTGGGAGAGTTTCTGTGGAAAACACTCAATACATTGGAAGTAGCTAGAGAATGACTTATTCTGCTCTGATCTTTGTAACCTTACACAAACATTTACTATCAAAATTCAGCATGGATGCTTTAGGATGGAAAAATTCCATATAAGTATTAGGAGGGATACATCTTTCTATTTCTGGTTAATTGTTTTCCAAAGCTGTTGTAAGTGTCCTAAGTATGTAGGATGCTTCACAATAGAAAAATGGTTCTCAGATCAGAAATTGGTACATTTCGTTCCCATCACTGGAGATGCCCAAGGAGTATAAGTATTTTATAGATGGAGCAGACTTGCTGTAAAGTAACTTTATTTGATTTTTTCCCCACAGTTATTCAGAAAACCTTTTCCTTCCTGATGGAAATAGTATTCCAAGAAACACATTTCAAGAAACACTGCTTTTTTTTTTTTTTTTAAGGCTTAAAACACTTTTTACCAGTATCTGTGTAACTGTTGTTGTTTAGTGATTAAGTTGTGTCTGAGTCTTTTGCAACCCCATGGACTGCAGCCCGCCAGGCTCCTCTGTCCATGGTATTTCCCAGACAAGAATTCTGGAATGGATTGCCATTTCCTTCTCCAGATCTGTGTAATTTCTATATGTCAAACATAGTGCACAAAAAGCTGCCTCTGATCAGCAAATTATGTGCTAACTTTAAAATACAATGTATATTCCCCATGAAGTGGCCTTTTCTTCCATCAGAAAATGGACTTGATGATACCTTGCAAATAATGCCAGATCGTTAAAATTAGGGTGCTGAGGAAAAATCCAACAATGAAAGTTCCCCAGGCTTTTAGCATTTTCATTAAGTTACAAATCAAATTGATATATGCTTAAAATGACTATTAGTTTCTTGTTGAAAGGACTAGTATTCCTAGGGATGTGAGGATTAATACTTCCTCCTTCAATGAGCTGTGACATTTGAAGTTCTATTTCTTCTTAGAGATCATCCTTCTTGCCAGAAAAGTTTCAATACATTCGTATAACTAAAAAAATGACAGTTGTTCCTCGCTCTGTTTTGACTTTTCCTTAAACTGATGTTATGTTTCAACACAAATTTACTGTTTTCCTCTTACACTGGTGAGTTCTTACTTTACACAAGACTGGCATTTTCAGGAGCCTTTGGGATGTTAGTGGAAATACCAATAGCTTGAGACAGGCATCAGTGTTCAAGCATTCCTCTCCCCTGTTTGCTCTTGTGAGCAAACAAGTCCACTGAATCTCTCACCAAGTCTTCACATTATAGGAACCGACACAACGAAAAGTCGCCGGACTTAAAATACCTGGCTCTGGGACTTCCCTGGTAGTCTAGTGGCTAAGACTCCCAGTGCCAGTGCTCTGGTCAAGGAACCAGATTTCACATGCCTCAACCAAAGATCCTGTGTGCCCTGCAACTGAGACCCAGTGCAGCCAAATAAATAAAATTTATCAAAAAAATCTGGCCCTAAATAGAGGACTTGAGAAATAGAATAATGTCAAATGGAAGAGCTGGAAGTCACCTCAGAAATCATCCAGTTCAGAGGTTCTCTTGGGCAACCTGGAAGCAAACAAACCAGCAAGCAAAGATACAATGCTTAAGGGCCCAGCTCACAAAGATTCAGATTCAGTCGAGCTGAGGTGGTCTAACATCTGGGATTTAATAGTTTTTAAAACTCTCCTGTGGGAAGGAAGGATCTCAAGTGCAGGGAGGGTTGAGGAGAATTAATCTCACAAGCTTCCTCGTTTTATGAGTGAGGAAACTCTTGAGCAATTAAGTGATTTACATGCTTGCGTGAGTGCGTGCTAAGTCATTTCAGTCGTGTTGACTCTTTGCAACCCCAGGGACTGTAGCTCACCAGGCTCCTCTGTCCATGGGATTCTCCAGGCAAGGATACTGGAGTGGGTTGCCGTGCCCTCCTCCAGGGGATCTTCTGGATCCAGGGATCGAACCTGCATCTTTTATGTTTTCTGCATTGGCAGGTGGATTCTTTACCACTAGCACCACCTGGGAAACCCTTACTTGCTTACTGTTGCTGAATTAATTAGTTCATTCAAATCAGAAAACAGATCTTCTGACTCTTAACCAGTGCCCTTTCCCCTTATGGACCGCCTCTCCAGGCCTCTCTCCCTAGCTGTGTTACCTGGGAGAGTCACTCGACCTCTCTATTACCTTGTCAATCGCACTTAACAAGGGTCACTTTAGGATCAGATGATCAATGGAAAACATGCCTGTGTAAGCTTAGACGGTATTGCTATTTCATCATCAATGATCCAAATCAATTTGTTCATTTGCATTAATTAACAGGATGTTTCCCATAAACTTTCACTTGAAAAAGTTCTTTCCTCAATTTTGGGGTTTTTTAATTATTTTTTTTATTTTAAACTTTTTAGTTTGTACTGGGGCATAGCTGATGAGCAATGTTGTGATAGTTTCAGGAGCACAGTGAAGGGACTCAATCATACATATACACATATCCATTCTCCCACAAACTCCCCTCCCATCTGGGCTGCCACATAACATTGAGCAGAGTTCCCTGTATGATACAGTAGCTTTCCTCAATTTTTATCTGACTTCTAAGACCATCTCTTGTCATGTCATTCACTCCCAGATTCAGTGTCTTTCTGAATCCACCGAGTGGTTTTTACACACGTGTCCCAACATCCAACCCTCTCTGACACACAGAACCTTCTAAATAGTTTTCCAAAAGAAAACAAAAATAGGAATTCTTAAATAAGTGTGCTAGCTCCAGGTCCTGGGCCATGACAGTGCTTTGAGACACAACAAAACAAGAAAGCAAGTGAAGAGAAACCATTCTCTCCACATCCTCCCACAGGGACCCAGCCACAGACTTGTCCCTTTGGGATGGCCTACCCATTGCATCCCTGACCTTGAGAGTCTCTGTACACAGCAGGTTCTCCCCACTGCTAGCCGTTCCTCCACTCATCAGAGCCTCATCGTCAGTGGGTCTGCCTTACACTGAGAAGAATTCTATGCAGAGGCTGCAGGAAGGCTGTCCTTGGACAGGATTCAATGCCAGGACTGCCAGTGTCTCCGCAGAGCAGACGAGCTGGGTTGCCTCCATACTTGAGCTCTCGGTGGGTTGCCTCCATACTTGAGCTCTCGGTGGTTCTTGGAGTCCTCTTTTGAATCTTGACATCAGGAGGCCAGTGGGTATGGATAGGTTGTTCAGCAGGTGGGTACTACTCTCCCATCCACTACCCTGGAAAACTGCAGAGAGTACCACTGACAAATGCATAACCGATCCATGGGTGCATGGACCCAGAGACTGTTATTATTTCTAGACCATCAGAACTTAACTTGACGCTTCACTGAGAACTATAGGGCAGCCTGCCTGCTCCTCATTACCGTGGATAATTGAAAGCTAGAAGTATGTCAGAGGGCTTCTTGTGGACTTTACTTTTCACCTACCATAAAGTGATAGCAGTCGGTAGGAAAATCATTTCATGGAGGGTCCCTAGAACGTGCCAATCTAAGCAGCTAACATCAGCCTCTGTAAATTAATCATGCCATGGTTTCAGCCTCATTACTGGAATTGGTGTTCAGGCTAAAGAAGTCAGTAAATATCAGAAAGTAAGCTTTATTGCAAAACAGACTGAAGTTCCAGTAAAGATGCTGTATATGAAGAGAAATGTGCTGGTTACAGATGTCCATCAGCCCTGATCCTAGGTAGTATATATTACAAAATTAAGGTAGGTGGGCAGGCGGGGGCAGGGGGGTACCTGCAAGAGGCAAGGTCAGATGCTCTTAGCAAGGCATTCCAATTAAAATCAAACTTAAATGTTCACAAGGGGTATGCCATGACTGGGTAGAATGAAATCAGACAGACTGGATTTTTTATACTCTTTAGTTGGCAGTCTTCTCCAGATAAACAAACAAAACAGGCTCCATTTAAATTTAAAAGCCGTCATCTATGACTCTGTGCCTTGGGCAGAGCAGGTGTCCAGCAACGTGAGCTACACAAATCCTATAGATAGGAAGAGGAAAGGGTGTATCTTTCTTGCTGTTGTCATTCTTCTTTAAAAAAAAAAAAAACTTATTTAATTTTTAATTGAAGGATAATTGATTTACAGAATTTTATTGTTTTCTGTCAAACCCCAACATGAATCAGCCATAGGTATACATATATTCCCTCCCTCCTGAACCTTCCTCCCATCTCCCTCCCCATCCCCGCCCCCCCACATTGATACCAAACCCATGTTTGAGTTTCCTGAGACATATAGCAAATTCCCGTTGGCTATCTATTTCACATATGGTAATGTAAGTTTCCATGTTATTCTTTCCATACATCTCATCCTCTCCTCCCTCTCCCCGTGTCCATAAATCTATTCTCTATGCCTGTCTATCCATTGCTGCCCTGCAAATAAATTATTCAGTACCATTTTTCTAGATTCCATATATATGTATTTGTATATTCTCTTTCTCTTTCTGACTCACTTCACTCTATATGCCAGGCTCTAGTTTCATCTACCTCATTAGAACTGACTCAAATGTGTTCCTTATTATGGCTGAGTAATATTCCATCATGTATATGTACCACAACTTCTTTATCTACTTACCTGTCTATGGACATCTAGGCTTCTTCTGTGTTCTAGCTATTGTAAATAGTGCTGCAGTGAACAATGGGATACATGTGTCTCTTTCAATTTTGGTTTCTTCAGGGTAAGTGCCTAGGAGTGGGATTTCTGGGTCATATGGTGGTTTTATTCCTAGTTTTATAAGGAAAACAATATCTTAAAGAGCTTTCTATCAGCCTTGTTGCTCAGTTTCTGCCTCCAAAATTCAGGGAAATAACACCTGGGACTAGGAGGAGGAAAAGGGTGGTTGTTTTGCTCTAGAAATTGAATCAAGTTCCCCAAATTCTCTCCAAATCTTTTCGCCATTTGTTCCCTATTTTTTGTTCTCCGACAGGGGACGCGTTCATTTCAAAGTTGCTCCTCAACTACAGTTTCTAGTTGAGGCCATGGGAAATGAAAAAGAAAGCTTTCCTCTATTGTTAGAATCACAGTCCCTGCTTAACACTTCTCCAATTTGCTCTACACTCTTACCAGGTCAAAAGAAGTTGTGGTACATGTATACGATGGAATATTACTTGGCCACGAACAGGAACACATTTGAGTCAGGTCTACTGAGGTGGATGAACCGAGAGCCTATCACACAGAGAGAAGTAAGTCAGAAAGAGAAAAACAAGCACTGTATATTAATGCATATATATGGAATCTAGAAAAATGGTACTGATGAATCTATCTGCAGGGCAGCAATAGAGATGCAAACACAGAAAACAGACTTGCAGACACAGCAGGGAAAGGAGAGAGTGCAATGGATTGAGAGAGTAGCACTGAAACACATCCATCACCATATGCACAATAGATAACTAGTGGGAATTTGCTGTGGGACATAGGGAGCTCAAGTCAGTGCTCTATGACAACCTAGAGGGGTGGGGTGGAGTGGGAGGTGGGAAGAAGGAGGCATATGTATTGTATATCTATGTTTGACTCATGTTGATACATGGCAGAAACCAACACAACATTGTAAAGCAAGTATCCTCTAATTAAAAATAAATAAAAATTTAAAAAGAACTAGAGTCTGGATTTTTCTATCAATAATCCTATGTTTTTGTTTCTGACATCTTAGACTTATCTTTTGTGCAGCCAAAACTTCCACAGCAGCTCCTGAGCATATTCTAAAGGCTTTTTAAAAATATCAGAACTCCATGCTGCTGTGTAAATTGCCCAGCAAGAGAGACATGGTTCATCAGGGTCCAAATTCCTCAGCTGGAGAATGAGGCACTGCCCAGATTTCTCTGGGCCTTCCAGGTGGGCCTCTGTGGCCAGATTGGATTTGATGCTACAACTCAATGGTGAGGTGGGCAACTACTGAGCAAAAGAATCCCTTAGATTATTCATGGCCAAGTCTCACAAGATTCAAAGACATAGATGCTGTGAGCAGCCCTCAAAGGGTCCAGGGAGTTTAATTCTGAGTTATTATAGTGTTAAGCCTAGAAACTTATCTTAAAAAAATTGAGAGGTGTTTTCACAGTGGAAGAATAGAGGTAGAATCCTTAAGGAGAAATGCTGGTTTGAGTTCAATTTCAAACTAGTGACCATCAGGAAGAAGAATAGAGGCTTGTGAACAACCAGGAAGCTTATCTGATTATGTGTTTGTTTTTTGTGCCAGTACCATGCTGTTTTAATCACTGTAGCTTTTCTGGAGAGTCTGAAATCAGGAGCATGATACCTCCAGCTTTGTTCTTTTCTCTATAGACTGTCTTGGCTGTTTGGGGTCCTTTGTGGTCTCATGTAAAATTTAGCATTATTTGATACAATTATGGGGAAAATGTCAAGGGTATTTTGATAAGAATTGTGCTAAATACATAGATTACTTTTGGTAGTATGGATATATTAACAACACTAATTCTTCCAACCCATGAACAAGGGATATCTTCCCATCTATTTATACTATCTTCAATTTCCTTCATCAATGTCTCATAGTTTTCAGAGTATAGGTCTTTCATATCCTTAGTTAAGTGTATTCCAAGGTACTTTATTGTTTTTGATGCAATTATAAATAGGATTATTTTCTTGAATTCTCTTTCTAGTAGTTTATTATTAGTGTACAGAAAAGCAACAGATTTCTGTCATATGTTAATCTTGTATCTTTCAATTTTACTGGGTTCATTTATTGATTCTATTAGTTTTTTTGGTGAAGACTTTAGGGTTTTCTATTTGCTCTATGCAAAGAGCGACAGTTTTACTTCCTCTATTTCAATTTGGAGGGAAGAGGCTGTGCAAAAAGTCATCAGAGGTAGGAGGGAGGGGGATAAGGGGAGTATTAGACTAGGATGGCAGCTAAAGGAAAGGTGAGTGGTGAGGAGTCAGTTGAAGACCCAGGAAAGACAAGAGGGTGCTGGGGTTGGGAGCCAAAGGAGATGGGTAGTATAGGGCTGAAGCTCGGAAGTGGGGTCTGTTCTGAGGAATAAAGAAGGTGTGGAACACACACACTCATAGTGGAATACTACTCAGCCATAAAAAAGAATGAAATTTGCTTTTTGCAACAAAATGCATTTACTTGGAAGGTAATATGCTAAGTTAAATAAGTCAGAGAGAGACAAATACTTTATTATATGGAATGAATGAATGAAGTGGAATACTGTATGATTCCACTTATATGTGGAATCTGAAAAATAAAACAGCCTAGTGAATATAACAAAAAAGAAACAGACTCACATTTAGAGACAATAAACTAATGGTTACCAGTGGGGAAAGGAAAGGTTGGGAGAGGCAAGACCGTGGTAGAGGATTAGGGGTACAAACTATTATGTATAAAATAAATAAGCTACAAGGACATATTGCACAACACAGAGAATATAGCCAATATTTTATAGTAACTACAAATGGAGTAGAAGTTTTTAAAATTGTAAATTACTATGTTGTACACTAGTAACAAATAATACTGCACACAGCTATACTTTAAACAAATCCAAAAAATTTTAAAAAGAAAAAAGTTATCTATTTCTAAATCATTTTTTGAGTTCTGTTACTATTTCTAATTATTTCCCATTCTGACTTACATTGTTCATTTATCTCTTGTATTATATTCTCAATTTTAAAAAGATTTTTGAAATAGTATATTATCTATTTTATTGTTAAGTGTGAATATAGTATTTAACTTACTATTGTTCATTTTAATGTGAATTTATTTTTCCTAGTGTTTAAAAAGAAGCAAGCTACAAGACAGAGTTAATAACTGCACAATTTCCTTTCAAGTTCTTGTGTAGTGTTAAAAAAAAAGGGCAGATTTTTTTTCTGGAATTTTCTAGCTCTTTTTCCTCTCCAATTTTTATCTGGACCTTCTTCCTTCATCACTATTGTCTCTGTCCTCAATTTTTACTCACATCTAATTGTTTCTCCTTGATGTGTGTTTCTGTTATGAACAGATCGTGACTAGTACACATAGAGAGTTCCCGAGAGCTAGCCTGCTTCAGTCCCTCTTGTCCTCATTCCCAGGCTGTTAGTACTACTATGGGATTGGGTAAAGTCTCTCCCAGTTTCTCAAACTGGCTTTCTGTACTTGTAGTGAACATCTAAAGTGAGGACGTGAGAACTCTCTTAATCTCAGGTGTGACAGACGTCTTCTTCTTCCCTATGTTTCTCCCCACATGGAAGTTGAAACATCTAGTTTTTGTGGTTATTGGTAATCTGTTCCCATCTGCTTGTATTTGGAGGAGGGCATGGCAACCCACTCTAATATCCTTGCCTGGAGAATCCCATGGACAGAGGAGCCTGGTGGGCTACAGTCCATGGGGTGGCAAAGAGTCAGACATGACTGAGTGACTAAGCACACACACTGCTTGTATTTTGGTGTTAATGGGGATACTCTTGTCAGTTTTTTTGTGTTGTTCATGAGTTTTTTCTTTTTTTTTTAATCTTCTTATCTAGTTTTACCTTTTTAACGTGACATCTAGAAAGATCCAAAAATCATGTTGCCACCTCTGGCCCAATGGTCTTAGATTTTCTCTAAATAAATTAATAGATTTTGAGTGTTTATATGTCCTGTGCTGTGCTATGCTGTGCTTAGTCGCTCAGTCATGTCAGACTCTTTGTGACCCCATGGATTGTAGCCCACCAGGCTCCTCTGTCCATGGGGGTTCTCCAGGTAAATATACTGGAGTGGGTTGCCATGCTCTCCTCCAGGGGATCTTCCTAACCCAGGGTTCAAACCCATGTACCCTGCATTGCAGCAGGATTCTTTAAGGTCTGAGCCACCAGGGAAGCTTGTGTGTGTGTGTGTGTGTGTGTGCGCGCGCATGTGTGCGCAGGTGCTCACGCACATTGCTCAGTCGTGCCCAACTCTTGTGATCCCATAGACTGTAGCCTGCCAGGCTCCTCTGTCCATGGGATTCTCCAGACAAGGATACTGGAGTGGGTTGCCATTTCCTGCTCCAGGGGGGTCTTCCCGCCCAGAAATTGAACTTGGGTCTCCTGCATTGCAAGCAGACTCTTTACTGACTGAGCTACAAGGGAAGCCCAGGGAAGCTTAGGCACAGTTTTTGCTGGATTTCTATGGATTAACTATTTTAATCCTCACACCATCTTTCTAAAGTAGAATTTCTTATTATCTTCATATTAAAGATGGTAAAACAGAGGCACAAGAAGTTTGAACAGTTTGCCCATGGTCACACAGAGGTAAGTGGGTACCAGTCCAGAGGTGGGTGTAGCTACTATTCTACTCTGTCTTCAAATGTTTAACATCAGGAAGAAATTTCTTTCAAAGATGGTTTAGAGGGCAAGCTTTATTTTTCAAGTACTATAGCAGCAGCAGCAGCATCACTAGGGTAGAATATGCATTTAAAAATTAATATGGAGAACTTCCCTGGCAGTCCAGTGTTTAAGACTTTGCCTTCCAGCGCAGGTGCATGCATGCATGCTAAATCACTTCAGTCATGTCTGACTCTGAGACCTTAAGGACTGTAGCCCGCCAGGCTCCTCTGTCCATGGGATTCTCCAGGCAAGAATACTGGAATGGATTGCCATGCCCTCGTCCAGGAATCTTCCCAACCCAGGGATCAAATCACATCTCTTGTGTCTCCTGCATTGACAGCCGGATTCTTTACCGCTAGTGCCACCTGGGAAGCCCCCAGTGCAGGTGGTGTTGGTTCAATCCCTTGCTGGAAAGCTAAGATCCCACATGGCTTGTGGCCAAGAAACCAAAACACAGAACAGAAGCAATGTTGTAACAAATTCAATGAAGACTTTAAAAATGGTCCACATAAAAAAATCTTTAAAAATTAAAAAAAATTAAACTAGGATTTATAGAGCAGAGTTAAATACAATCCTTGGTCATTCCTCACATGATATGAGTCAAGCTAGAAAACTGTCCTTGTTACACAACTATCTCTGCTCATAGCTTCTCCTCTACTACACCAGTGATAGAAAATGGCATCGAGGGTGGGTAGGGAGTCATGGCAACCTTAATTCAGTACTTGATCCTGAGCACCAACATGTTTTCTGCCAGGTTTTCTGGAGTGTGAAAAGGTGAGTTGTGCAAGTTGGAAGAAAATCAATGTTCTCACCTCACCAGAAACTCTGGGCTGCTCCTGCATGGCTGAAGGCCACCACAATTTCAGGAGAACAGCTTCTTTCTTGACTCATACAAATGGGTCTTGACTTTCAATAACCAGAGGTTAATTTAGATAGACATAAGAAAGCCATTCAGGCCCCCGGCCAGAGAGAGAGCCGAGAAAACTTGACAACTAGCAGCTTCTGCAGAACGAGGCTGTTGCTGGTGTTGCACTTCTCTGTGACTTACTCTGGGATGTTTGCCACTTTTTTCATTTGCCCATTTCCCCAGGCAGCCTACAGTGAGGAGAGTTTTAAACTTACATTTCCATACACTCTTTTAGAACAAAGAACACATGGCTTTTCTCGTTCCTAAAGACAGCGATACCTGTAGGCTTTGAGGGTACAGTGGAACAACAAGAAAGAAATAATTAGAGAATGGGTAGACGATCCACACACCACTCCTCTGGGACCCCTTAGTGTATGACTTAAAGCCATTGTGGAAGTGCATAAGGCAGAGTATAGCACTCCTGGAAAGGGGTCATGCAGAGGCGTAGGTTCTGAGAGAGGGCATCAGAGAAGAAAAGAGGAGGCCATGCTGTGAGTGAAATAGCAGCTGGGCGCGTCTATGTAAAGCATATGCATTTCATTCAGGGGCTGTGTCTTCCAGTGACCTGCTCCTCTAGTTCTCTGTCTTGTTCTCTGTGTATATTTTTGATGCCCCAATTATTGGACAGCAAGGAGATCAAACCACTCGATCCTAAAGGAAATTAACCCTGAATATTCATTGGAAGGACTGATGCTGAAGCTGAAGCTCCAGTAATTTGGTCACCTGATGCAAAGAACTGATTCATTAGAAAAGACTATGATGCTGGGCAAGACTGAATGCAGGAGGAGAAGGGGGTGACAGAGGATGAGATGGTTGGATGGCATCATGGACTCAGGGACACGAGTCTGAGCAAACTCTGGGAGAAAGTGACGGACAGGGAAGCCTCATGTGCTGCAGTTCATGGGGTTGCAAAGAGTCCGACATGACTTAGCAACTGAACAACGACAACGTTAGAAAAGGATGGGGAATATATTCTCAGAAAGGAGATGAAACTATGAGATAATTAGATTACATCTAGCCAGAAGATGGAGCCAAACAGAGCTTTATTTTTCCTCTTCAATTGTTCATTGCTCCAGGGACTTCACTGACAGCCCAGTGGTTGAGACTTCGCTTTCCAATGAAAGGGTGTGGTTTTGATCTCTGGTTGGGGACCTAAGATCCCACATACCTTGTGGTTACAAAACTGAAAAATATAGAACAGAAGCCATATTGTAACACATTCAATAAAAACTTTAAAAATGGTCCACATGAAAAAATCTTTTAAAAATTGCCCATTGCTCCAAATTGGCGCCATCTCAGCTCAGTGTAAAGGATTTTCTCCTTTTCTGACTTATTCCCTCTTGCTCACCTCCCCTGACAGTCCAGAGCACCTGATCCCTGGTTCTAGGTATCCCTGTTGTGAAAATCTTTGCCACAGCTGTTTCACTACACAATTAATTGGCCATAAGTTAATTTCACTGTAAAAGAGAAGATAACTGTTTGATAGTCTAGTTTGACAGTCTGGTTACAACTGATTGACAGTCTAGGTTCATGTCTCCATAAATACAGAACTCCCATATTTTTATATTATATAAATCTTAGGGCTCATAATTGTCTAGACAGTGGCAAGGAGACATGACAGTCTTAAAATAGTGGATAACAACTACATATATCTATTTATAAAAGCACAGTGATAAGAAAACTTACTGGAAGTGTGAAATAATAGTTTAAAGCCAGCCTGCACATTACGTTAGACTGGACTAGAAAATAACATATCTATTTGCAAACCCTTCAGTGAGCAAATCCCTCCCACTCATTAAAATTAAAAATTTACCAAGCTAAGATAAATATAAAAGAGGAAGCTGCTAATTCACAATGTCTGCAAGAGCATTAATTATCGATTCTTTGGCTGATTTCAATACAGCAGCTTGCCCTCTTATGCCACCTTTACCCAATTTATCACGCAATATTAGAAGTTGGAGTCAAAAGAAGAATCAGTCTCCTCCTGTGATCCAAAAAAGAAATGGTTACGTGATTCCTGATGAAAACAAGTTTCTTGAAAATGGTGAAGACTTTTTGCTATTTTGATAGTGGAGACCATGGTGTAGATAGGATTTTGGTATTCAACATAGAGTCTGGCTTAGACAATTTGGCAAAATACAGGGAATGGGCATGTGATAGAACATTTACATGTAGTCCAGATATGCACATTATTCACATTATATACGGATAAGAAATAGCAGCATCTCTCTTGCGCTCATTTTGCTTCCAAGGAAATCTAAAGAGACTTAACAGTAGTCTTGCTTTTTATATCGTAACTAACCATCTGATATTAGATCTCAAATCCTTAATGATAAATTTTGATAAAGGAAGTATCATTGCTTTCTCTAAGGTATACCCAAATACAATTATAATCATGAATGAACACACATTTAACTGTATTCAAATAATTTTTGTATTTTCATTTTTCATGATAAAATCTTGTTAGATTTTCATTATTAATTTTTCATGTTTCCATTACATCCTTTTCAATGTCTCTCTTGTACGTTTATTTTTGTTATTACATGCTTTAAGTCAAAATTGTCTTTTGGCCAGTTAGTTGTGCAAGACAAATGATTGTAGCAAAGATGCTTAGAGTGAAAATACCAGATACATTTTTCACCCCTCCAACCCTTCCCCAGGGTATTGGACTTCAGTTATGTTGCTCCATCTTGATTTCTCATCTCTTTCTCAAAGAGCTGGGGAAGTTGAGGGCAGGTTGGAGGGCCTTAAGTTCTTTGGATACATTGTAGTAAAATATTTATTGGTTAACACACCCTTATTTATTATAATATGACCACTTCTTTCAGCATAACACCAGGACATTATTATGTTTCCTTTTTTCTGTTGTGTCAAATATCACTTTAATTGCTCTTCTTTGGCAAGGATAGTGCTCAGGAAGAGAGGAGAGCCCCCTTCTGCCCTGCTCCCAAGAAGTGGGTTCAAAAGTGGGAGGAGAGCCCCTCCTATCTCGTGCACACTTGGAAGTCCAGCACAAGCACGTCATCAAAGCTCACCAGAGAACAGTTCTCACAAAAGCTAGAAAATGCAGGTTGCAAAGTTTTTCCTGCTTTCGAATG
Source organism: Aepyceros melampus (assembly GCA_006408695.1). Classification (NCBI taxonomy): domain Eukaryota; kingdom Metazoa; phylum Chordata; class Mammalia; order Artiodactyla; family Bovidae; genus Aepyceros; species Aepyceros melampus. The sequence goes on from SJXQ01001137.1 coordinate 288,934, forward strand.
CAGAGAAGATACAGAATATGCTAGTTATGTAAAACAGACCCTCTAGTTTAAAAAAAAAAAAAAAAACTGAATTGGGGGCAGTTTCAACCTTTTCTGCTCATAGGTTTTCCTGCTTTTCGCCGGGAACCATCTTTGTAAATCCCTGTATAGTACCAGGTGCTTGTATATGTTAATTTCTTTATCTGTGGAAGGTAATCTTTGTAAATTTGAAGGCTGCTTATAATTAAAGGTATTTATACCAAGTATGAAACATATAAATATGAACAAGTAGTACTAGAACAAACACTCTTTAAAAGGTTATTCCTAAATATCGTATTTTTCCCTAAGATATAGAATTGCACTATCTATTTTTTAGAGACAACTTCGGAAATAAATGTGTCTCTAAAGCAACCAGTTGTATGTGAAGTTGGAAATACTAAACATATCATCCCTCTCCCCTTTTTCCTGATTCCTGGGAGGCTGAGGCAATGTCAGTAATGGATACACTTAGATATGGGCAAGATACACATTTAACAAGCTCCACAAAGGAAAGCTTGTTTGCCACATCACTATGCTCTCCAAAGTCAGCTGGGATTATGGCAAAGGGCAACTGTAGCCATCTCTTATTTTAGTGCAGCAACATGTCCTTGGTAGTCAGAATTACCCACTTTATACAAGGCAGTCTTCAAAACATTTCTAAATATCATAATTCACCATTACAGAGACCATGTTATTAGAGAAAATAAAGTTATTAAGCTGGAGTAAGAGGTCAGGCTGTCCAGTATTAACATGCCATAACAACACAGAAGATATTGCAGTAAAGTACCTGACCTTCCTGTTCCAAATGAAAATCAAGTGTAAGCTTTTACTGTCATATTAACAATTATGTAATCCTCTAAAGGTGGCTTTTACGACATGAAGGATTCAACATTTTTAGTCCATATTGTGTGCGTCTGTGCTAAGTTGCTTCAGTTGTGTTCGGCTCCTTCCGACCCCATGGACTGTAGCCCAGGCTCCTCTGTTCATGGGATTATCCAGGCAATAATATTTGGAGTGGGTTGTCATGCCCTCTTCCAGGGGATATTCCCCACCCAAGGATGGAACCCATGTCTCCTGTAGCTATTGCATTGTAGGCAGATTCTTTACCGCTTAGCCATCACAGAAGCCCTTAGTCCACATTAGGACCATTCTTAAATTGAACCTTTTCTCTCATGAGTAGAATGACATCTAAATGAGTAGAATGACACCTTTCTAAAAGGTGCTCCCTTGGGAACTAATGACCATAATGAACATATATAGTTGACCTGTTGTTATAGAGAAATCATTCCATTTGCTAAGCACTTCTTGATCACCTACTGCCAAACATGGTGAGACAGGATGAATAGAAGATCCAGAATCTGCCTTTCAGAAGGATATAATCTTTCTGAGAAAACAAAAAGGTTTTAAAAAATAGAAAGTAAGACAAGGTAGAATATGAAGTAGAAATAATAAATGCTACAGGAGAGATTGCAATGAAAAGGAATGTTAGGGGAGGCCCAGAGCTTGGCAAGAAGGTAGGGAAACCAACACGAACAAAATGCTAGTGGGCAAAAGAGCATGGCAGGTTTAGGACACAGTGAAGAACCTTGGGAAATGAAGCTATTACCAGGAGAAGTGGTTAGATGATAAGCAAGTTTCATCCAAGGAAAAGGAAATTTTCAACTGATCTCACAAACAATGAAATTATGGAAGTGAAAATGAATTGTGCAAGCAGATGGCAGAGGCACACAGAATAAACTCAGATTAACCAAGCTGCTACTGCTAAGTCACTTCAGTCATGTCTGATTCTGTGCGACTCCATGGACAGAGCCCACCAGGCTCCCCCGTCCCTGGGATTATCCAGGCAAGAACACTGGAGTGGGTTGCCATTTCCTTCTCCAATGCATGGAAGTGAAAAGTGAAAGGGAAGTCACTCAGTTGTGTCCAACCTTCAGCGACCCCATGGACTGGAGCCCACCAGGCTCCTCCGTCCATGGGATTTTCTAGGCAAAAGTACTAGAGTGGGGTGCCATTGCATATGCAACCTGAAAACTTAGGATGGACTTTTGCAGTAATAGATTCATGAAGGAATTAGAGTTGATGGTGGAGTCAATGAGACTAGACAGAGAAAAACCAAACTGGGAACACAAGGGAAGGACTGCGTTAGGAAATGGTTCAAGGAAAACTAAGATTCTGAAGATCAGGCCTAAGACAGTCCCTGATGGACAGTGGTTATTCAGTGGATGGTTATTTGAATGGGTAGCTAATAAGTAAAGCTCAGATTCTGATCCTGGATGATCAAGACATTGATAGACAGTAAGCGATTCATGGGGTCACAAAGAGTCAGACACGACTTAGCGACTGAACTGAACTGAACTGAAATGATGGATAGTAGTGTCATAGGCACCCTCAAAGGGGCTCAGCTATCTCTGAGATGACCCCAAAATGATTGCTCAAGGTCAGTTCATTTAATTCAGTTTTACAGAAATCAAATACACTAGCTTAGTGGTACATAAAAGAGAGCTTTTACATATAATAGCTTTTAAATACTTCCCTTCTTGCCTAGTTGGCTTTGACATTCTTGATTTTGGAAAGATGGAGCCATATTAGGGGTTGAGAGATAGGCTAACTTTCCTCCATATTCTTCTTTTACAGAAAAGATTGTTGATTGAGCCGACTATGCTTTCAATGAGTAAATATTTTGCATGGGCTCATTTGCACATGAACATGTTGCCTTTACACTGAACAGCGTGCAATTTTGCCTGAACATAATAAGCTGTTCCCATCAGGGCAGTTCTGCTCACCTTTCGTAGCCTTCAGAATAGCTGTCACTCCTTCTCTCTTCCTGCTCTGGTCTTAAGTCATTTCTTTATTGTTATCACTTTGGCTGAAAGCTCCCATAATAGCTTCTTCCTTAAGCACAGGGACATGGAAATCAGTGCAACAGTCACAATAGCCTGGCTGGTGTGAAGGACAGGAAAGACCAGGCAGTGATGGGAAACAAGCCAATGCACAGTATTACATTAGCGGAGAAGACACAGGCCACCGCCTCGTTCTTGAAACTCTACACTGTATTATTTTCAAGTTTATAAATTTGCAACATTTCTTTCAATGGAATATTTTTGTAGAAAAGCCAAAACAAGCAGTATTTAATATGAGACTAGAGATCTCTAATACTTTTTTATTTCTTCCATCGTTACATGTTGATAGCACCATTTAATTGGTTATTCCTGGATCCATTGTTTTTATGTCGTTACTGTATCTTTAGTTTTAATTAAAAACCTCTCCAGGGGAGGATTTGAAAGCTATGAAGGTGCTGCCACCTTGAGGATTCTTCCTATCCATTTGGAGATTCATCGGTTCAAGCAAGAGTCGCCAAGCTGTGGTCTCTTTTATTCTATAAAGAAACTGAAGTAAACTATAGTTCTCCCATTTGGGATATTGCAGAACACGGAGACACACATCTTGATGGCTAATGGCGCTTTATACTCTTAAGCTGGATGTTTCAGAATCAGGTGCTACAAGCATTGATGTGAAGTGGTCTTTTTCACATTTTTCTTACTGGTGACTCTTGGACTCACATGAACCTTATCATACTATTTCTCATCTTTACTTTCTTTAAACAAGATAAAGTCATTGGAGAAAGAAGATAGGGTATTATTTCATTGCAATTGAAATGGACCCTATGGTCCTTGCCTGTCCCCACACCCGTGTCCTCTGCCTGCCTTTTGTCTGTGGAAAACTTAAAGAATAAGTTTAATCACAGCAATGCAGAAACAAAGGAAAACAGTCAAAAGAGACCAAATGAGAATAATTTAGTCATTAGGCAGAATCAAGGGCCATTAGTCCTTTCTGAAGGGCTAGAGATAATGGGTTTTCCTAGTGGCTCAGATGGTAAAAAATCCGCCTGCAATGCAAGAGACCTGGGTTCAGTCCTTGGGTCAGGAAGATCCCCTGGAGGAGGGCATGGCAACCCACTCCAATGTTCTTGCCTGGAGAACTCCATGGAAAGAGAAGCCTGAGGGCTACAGTCCATGGGGTTACAAAGAGTCGGACACAACTGAGCGACTTTCACTTTCATAGATAATATTCTGAGCCACATCCTGTGAGTTCTTTTATAGATACAAAAACACCAGGTAGAAGAAGTTAACTACATGATCTACCCACAACAGAATTTGAGAGAGTTGGCCATAATTTCGAGAATTGGCCTCAAAGAAATGGGAACAAATGGACCCTGGAACTTAAGATTAACTGTACCTGAAACAACCAAAATGACTCTGGTCAGACTACTGATGACCAGTTTAAAGATGACTGTCACAGCTGACTGTGCTGTTTCTACCTGTAGCCCCTTTCCTCCATCTCTTGCCCCACTGGTTGCCAGTGGGTGGTGGAAGTCGGCCTTTGGACAGATGTCCACCCTCCCCCCTCCCCAGATGCAGCATCTGAAATAAAGCGAATTGTTCTTTCCACCAACCTGGCCTGTTTATTGGCTTTTGAGCAACAAGCAATGTGACCCACTCACCTTTTGGTAACAATTGACACCAGTCACAGAAAGAGAATGACAAAACCCTAACCTTTCCAGCTCTTCCAAATGCTATCAATTCTTTCAGCATTAAAGCTGTAACTAGGCCAACGGTGCTCTAAAAAATTCCCTGCTCAGAAAACAGAGGAGTTATGGATGGTATCTCACTCCTAGATTTATGAAAAGGGGCAGGATGGTTGCCAAATCCATTATCATCTACAAACGAAAAGACAAGGATATATTACCAAAGGTATTCTTTATTAACTAGTCCTCATTTGATGAGCTTTAGTTCTATGTATACCAGTTTGATACAGTTTTAAAAAATAAGCTTATACAGTCTGTTAATTGGGGGGATTTTTTCTATTTCTTGGCTTCAGGACGCTTTGTCATTAACCCTTTAGTACTTTCCTTGTGAATTCTTCAGGACTGTGTTTACCAAGATGCCTGCTTCCGGCATGCTAAGGAAAGGAAGACCTGAACTTCTGCTGAACCTGAGGCCTCAGCACAGCTATGGGGGCAGAAATGGCTCCATTTCCCCCAGTAAAAAGCTTTCATTTGCAAAAGCCACAGATGAAATTTCATCTGCTTTGCATCAGTGTAGTTTATAACTTGAAAGAACTTGGCACCACCACCTTAAACCCCATTATTGGTATTTCCCCCTTTGAGGGGAAATAATACATTTACAGCTTGGTTTTTGTTTATTTAGATTTTGTTTAAAAAATGAATCACAGGGGCGCCTTCACATTCTTCACCCCTCATTCAAAAGCTTTATTCTGGGCTGCTCTGAACTGATCATCTCTGGAATGACAGCCATATGTGTTTTTTTTGTTTTTTGTTTTTGTTTTTTTATCTCCAGCATGTGCATTGCCAAGCAACCTGGGACTCTGTTGGCACTTACAAACACCCTCTTGGATTGCTGAATCCATTTGCACCAGAAACATTGCTTTCTCTAGAGGAAAATTAAATGGCATGTTTTTTATTTTTTCCTTAGAAAATGTAATCATGGGACAAACATGCTTCCTCTTTCTGCATATTCTCATACTACAAAGATGTACCCAGTATGTACTTATTGTTGTTATTGCTAAGTTGCCAAGTTACATCCAACTCTTTGAAACCCCATGGATTATAGCCCATCAGACTCCTCAGTCCATGGGCTTTCCCAGGCAAGAATACTCGAGCAGCTTGCCATTTCCTTCTCCAGGGGATCTTCCTGACCCAGGGATCAAACTCATGTCTCCTGAATTGGCAGGTGGATTCTTTACCACTGAGCCACCAGGAAAGCCCCAGGTACTGATTAGACCCATAAAATGTAGTTTAATTTGAGGAGCCCCAAGTTATTGTGATTAAACATTAACAGCCACATGGAGGAGTCTACGGAGCTCACTGAGGACACACTGTTCAGAAAGATTTTTGAGGATAAGAACTGGTCTCTCCTATTTAAAGAGTAGTTATTTGTTGATTAAGGACCTACATGACTGAGAGGGAAAAAAGAGAAAATAAAGAGAGGTACTTTCTGGAGGGTGGTTGGGTGCTACTGGCAGTCACCAGTGGCTTTGCTCAGAGAGTCCTAGGTGCTGGGGAGGAGTCCAGGCCATCTTTATCCCTTCCACAGATGGTATTAATATTTCCCAGAATTAACCATTTTCATTTCTACATGTGTGAAATGCAAAAATAGTGGTGAAATGAATACGAAATCTACTGGACTAAGCCCTCATTTCATTCTGGCATGAATTTCTTTACCAGTTTCTTCTCCCTGAACCAAGCCCTTGTAACTTAGCTCCTCTTAGCTGTTAGCACTTGTAACTTAACTTAGCGATCATTATCAGTATACATGTCTGATTTAACATTCATTCTGACAGTATGGAGAAACATTTTTGGCCATAAAGTATTTGGCTGAATTGAATAGGTTTTGCCCCATAAGAGAGAGAGGACAAATCTTTGCCAAAAGCATAGTGGCGACATTCTTCTTTCAAATAAAATTTAAAAGGCAATGCAATTCTAAAAATAAAGGAAGGGGAAAATGCAATTGTTGCGCTTCTAGACTGGTGAAGTCATAAGACATAATAGATTTTGTGATTCATATTCCATATCATGTTATCCTGCCCCAATAGCAGAAGCACATGAAAAAATATTTAACTCAATGACAAAATTACATGCTATTTGTCCTATCTCTCTTCTTCATCTGAAAACAGAAATAAAATGTGACTCACAAGGTAAGTATGATACAGATAGAACAATGAGAATTTCAAGATAAGCAGCTGACTTAATCACATGAGTTTCTATTGCCAATCTTAGATAACAATAGAATAATGGTAACTATAAACCAGGTACTGGGTTAGAAGCTTTAGAGCTGTCATCTCATTAGTCCTCCCAGCCCTACAAGGAAGTTTCTTTTATTTTTCCATTTTACTCTGACCTTAATGAAATGGGACAATTTGCCCAAAGTGATACAATAGGAAATGGCAGATCGGAATTCAAGTACCTGGAGTTCAATGCCAGAAAGTACCCTGTGGGCAGCCACACAGTGAAGATCAACCCGTTAGCATCAGTCATTTATTCTATTTCCATTTCATGATTCTTATTTATGGTGACAATTAACCTTGGTTCATATTGTCCTTTAGGTGGTGACTTTGGGTGTCTACAGCACCTAAATTCATTTCAAGGAAGATCTAAAAATACAACCCTGCTCAGTTTTGTTTGTGTGTTTTCCCAAGTTATAGTGAATAAGGAAACAGTCATTTAAAAATAACAGTGCTTCTAAAAAGTCAAAAAAATTCAGTTTTAGATAAAATAAGTAGGCAGTCTAATATTTAGGTATAAAAATAGACAGAATGAAAGACCTGGCAGTTGAACAGTGCATTCATTCTGTCACTCCATTAGAAATGTTACCAAAAAAACCCCTTAATCTGCTATATTTAAAGTAGCATCTTGGAATGTGAAGTCAAGTGGGCCTTAGAAAGCATCACTACAAACAAAGCTAGTGGAGGTGATGGAATTCCAGTAGAGCTGTTTCAAATCCTCAAAGAGGATGCCGTGAAAGTGCTGCACTCAATTTGCCAGCAAATCTGGAAAACTCAGCAGTGGCCACAGGACTGGAAAAGGTCAGTTTTCATCCCAATTCCAAAGAAAGGCAATGCCAAAGAATGCTCCAACTACCACACAATTGCACTCATCTCACATGCTAGTAAAGTAATGCTCAAAATTCTCCAAGCCAGACTTCAGCAATATGTGAACCGTGAACTCCCTGATGTTCAAGCTGGTTTTAGAAAAGGCAGAGGAACCAGAGATCAAATTGCCAACATCCGCTGGATCATGGAAAAAGCAAGAGAGTTCCAGAAAAACATCTATTTCTGCTTTATTGATTATGCCAAAGCCTTTGACTGTGTGGATCACAGTAAACTGTGGAAAATTCTGAAAGAGATGGGAATACCAGACCACTTGACCTGCCTCTTGAGAAATCTGTATGCAGGTCAGGAAGCAACAGTTAGAACTGGACATGGAACAACAGACTGGTTCCAAATAGGAAAAGGAGTACGTCAAGGCTGTATATTGTCACCCTGCTTATTTAACTTATATGCAGAGTACATCATGAGAAATGCTGGACTGGAAGAAACACAAGCTGGAATCAAGATTGCTGGGAGAAATATCAATAATCTCAGATATGCAGATGACACCACCCTTATGGCAGAAAGTGAGGAGGAGCTAAAAAGCCTCTTGTTGAAAGTGAAAGAGGAGAGTGGAAAAGTTGGCTTGAAGCTCAACATTCAGAAAACGAAGATCATGGCATCTGGCCCCATCACTTCATGGGAAATAGATGGGGAAACAGTAGAAACAGTGTCAGACTTTGTTTTTTTGGGCTCCAAAATCACTGCAGATGGTGACTGCAGCCATGAAATTAAAAGGCGCTTACTCCTTGGAAGAAAAGTTATGACCAACCTAGATAGTATATTCAAAAGCAGAGACATTACTTTGCCGACTAAGGTCCGTCTAGTCAAGGCTATGGTTTTTCCTGTGGTCATGTATGGATGTGAGAGTTGGACTGTGAAGAAGGCTGAGCGCCGAAGAATTGATGCTTTTGAACTGTGGTGTTGGAGAAGACTCTTGAGAGTCCCTTGGACTGCAAGGAGATCCAACCAGTCCATTCTGAAGGAGATCAACCCTGGGATTTCTTTGGAAGGAATGATGCTAAAACTGAAGCTCCAGTACTTTGGGCACCTTATGCGAAGAGTTGACTCATTGGAAAAGACCCTGATGCTGGGAGGGATTGGGGGCAGGAGGAGAAAGGGACGACCGAGGATGAGATGGCTGGATGGCATCACAGACTCAATGGACGTGAGTCTGAGTGAACTCCGGGAGTTGGTGATGGACAGGGAGGCCTGGTGTGCTGCGATTCATGGGGTCGCAGAGAGTCGGACACGACTGCGCGACTGAACTGAACTGAACTTCCTTGGCAATCCCGTGACTAAGACTCTATGCTTCCAATGTGGGCGGTGCAGGTTCAATCCCTTGTCAGGGAACTAGAGTCCATGTGCTGTGTGGCGCAGAAAAAAAAAGGATAAAAAAATTTTTTAATTAAAATAATAAAATAGATGAACAAAGACCTACTGTATGGCACAGGTAACTCTGCTCAATATTCTGTATAACCTAATGCGAAAAGAACTTGTAAAAGAATGGAAATATCTATAACTGAATCACTTTGCTGTACACCTGAAACTAACACTACATTGTTATCTACTCCAACATAAAATTTAAAAAGTTTAAAAAATAAACTAGTAAACTTTTAGTAGTTTTGTAATATTGGCAACAGCAAACAGCCTTCTGGCTTTAGAACTAATCCTTGAGCTAGGTAGATTCCTAGAGCATTGTTTTATTGGCTGAGGCAGGATGTCCCTTATTATTTTGTCATGCGAAGAACAAAAGGAGCAACACAGATCGACTGTCCTCAACTTACCCCTATGGATCTTCATCACTTCCATCTACCTTCGAATCTGTAACATGGTGTTCTCATGAATGGACAGCGTTGCAGTGTGCCTTTTCAGGGGTTATCATTCTTTGAGATGCTAATTACCACAGCAGGTAAAGAGATAGGGTTGAAAGAGTTCCCTTCAATTTTTCACGGTTCACATACCAGACAGGAGTGTGCAAGGTCAATTTACAGCAGAGGGCAGAGGTGCCTATGAAAGCCGTTCCCTTAATTTTATTTAAAAAAAATAATAAGCACAGTGGATTTGGGAAGTCATCTTAATGAACTTTTAAGGTCTTTCCTTGGTAAATACAGGCATATAATATCTTTATTTTAGAATAATAAAATATTATTCATCTTTATTTTATAATATCTAATATCTTTATTTTTCCATAACTAAAATTAGTAATAAAGAAAGCCTCTTAGGAATTTTTGAGAGTATAATAAAAGTCTAATTTATTAGGCTTTTGTTCACCTCAAAACAATCCATTTAGTGCTTCTTTCTCATCGCCATAGGTAACAAAAGAGACGTTTGCAAAGGCTCTCCACACACATGCAGATTTGCATCAGGAAAAAATAAAAGGATCCTGATGCCGTTTAAAAGTAAAATGATATTTAAATAATGAGGAATGCTCACATTGTTTTCTTGTTAAAAACACACACTTCTTTGTTTCCACTGTACAGTGATTCCATTCCTAATTTCCTTCAGAAGCTGGAGAAACATCAGCTCTCTCTTGTGCTTTCTCAAGCTTCCTTGGCTTCAAGTGGTGTACAAGTTCCCCTGAAGCCCTGGGGGAATCTGATGACCATTCGTCACCTGAATTGTAAATACCAAACTTGTAAAGATCATGATATTATTGATAGACTATAAAAGTTTCCTGAATCAATTCCCTACATGTAAAGTCAGATGAATGCAAACTTTAAGTTTTATTTGGTCAAAGTTGCTTTTTGTTGCTTGGGAATTTCATTTATGGTCTAGGATGTGGCCACAGTTTGAATAAGGTTCCTTGCTTGTGAAAAGCCCAGCCTGACGAAAGGGATAAATCACCTCTTATCCATGATGCTGCATACAAAACATAAGCCACCTCACTGCTTCTTCTGGGCACTTCATTATTCCCATTGCTGTCAGACTCCTTGGTCCCATTTTAGAAACCTGAACAAACTTAGTGCTTAGTGCTTAGTCACAGAGCACTAAGACACCGCTGCCCTGGAAGGTAGGCGGATAAGCCACCTCTCCTCTCAGACAAGTATAAGTAACTTGGCCTATTCATATATTGGCCATTTTTAGACAAGAAAAGCCACCTTCTCTTCTCTAGATTTTGTGTGCATTTTCTCACATGTTTGCACTGGCTCACGCATCAGTGTATTTCCTTTCTGACGAAATGTCATCACCTTTGCTTCAGCTTCCTTACCCTTAGCCTCTGTTCTCCATCAGAAATGATTCCTGGGATGTGAGGAATCTGACTAGTGAGCAAAGTGAGCATCTGACTAGTACATAATGATAAGAAGTACTTCAAACTGCAGATTGTCTTTAAAATCTTGTAAGAGAATTGTTTTTTATGAAAAAACAAACAGTAACTTTCATTACTATATTTTACTAAAATGAAGTCTTTCCATCCTACACAATAAAAATAAAGAGAACAATTCCCTTCCACCAAAGACACAGATTAAATGACACCCAGGAGAGGCAGTCAGCTAAGGTGGAAACAGACCCTGAGCAGACACAGAGCCTACTGGACTCAGGGCCCTTGAGTAAGTACTGGATTACTCTGGGCCTCTGTGGAAGCAACTTAGGTATCCATTGATAGATGAATGGATAAAGAAGATATATATAGATAGATATCTACATATCTGTATATCATATATATATCTATACATATATATGACTATTATTTAGCCATGAAAAAGAATAAAATCTTGCCATTTGCACTAACCTGGGTAAGTGGGCTTTATGCTAATTGAAATATGATTCTAAGTGAAATAAGTCAGAAAAAATACTGTATGATATCACTTATATGGGGAATCCAAAAACAAAACAAATGAACAGAACAGAAATAGGCTCATAGATACAGAGAACAAACTGGTGGTTGCCATGGGGGCAGGGAGGAGGACAGATGAAATTGGCGAAGGGAATTCAGAGGTACAAACTTCCAGCTATAAAATGAATGAGTCACAGGATTGTAACACATACATAGGGAATATAGTCACTAACTTTGCCTGGTGATAAATGGCCTTACTGGGATGACCATTTCATAATGTATAAAAATATCAAATCACTATGTTGTACACCTGAAACCAATGTTGTATGCTAATTTAATGCAATTAAAAATAAAAAGAAAAAGTGAAGATTTATGCTGGTGACCACTAAAACTCTATCCAGTCTTACGTATTAATATCATAATTTTATAAATACAACTGATGGCACAAACTTTGCTATTTGACTGTGTCTCTTGTGCACATGTACCTGGCCTTGTTTCACATATTTATTCAATAACAGCTCTTCTCTTTTACTTCTGTTTCGATAACGAAATCATGCAGGTAAATCCAATTAGGGGCAGCCCTTCTCTCCAGGCCCCAGCAGAGCTACCAGCTGCGGGTCATTAGAAACCCCTCCACATTCAGGTGGTTCTCTTTCAAGAACTAATTAGAGCACTTCCATCAGGATTTTAACAAAAAAAATGTTGTCTGAGAATAACTCCGAAGCTATGTGGACAAAAGGATAACCAACTTTATCAGACACTGATAAAACACAGAACAAATTACAGTACCTGTGAGTCAGCAGTTGGGAGCTGCATTCTTTTTTATCTCCCTCCCTGTTAGCAAGTTAACCCATCTCAACACTTCTGCCTTCTTGGGCATCTGCTCCATGAGGCCCTTATGAGTTGTGGGGTTCACTGGGTCTCTAGGACACTGTTCATCCGAGCTGCTGCGAATGCAGAGAAGACAATAGACCCCAGCCCCACAGACATTTCTCAGCTTTCAACCTGCCCCATTGTTGTGGGAGCTATTTGTGGAAAATTCTTCTAACTTTGTTGTCTCTCTGCCTCTTCCTTGTACCCAGTTTGTATGGATGAAGCTATCTCCTTATCTCTCTTTCCCCAGGCTCTGAGTTTCTTTTGTCCATTTATTTTACTGTGTTGGGTCTTAGCTGAGTACGCAAGATCTTTCATTGCAGTGCAAAGACTCTCTAGTTGTAGCACAAGAGCTCGGTAGTTACAGCTTTGGTAGTTGTGACTCACCGGCTAAGTTGCTTCACAGCACTTGGGATCTTAGTTCCTGGACCGGAGGTTGAACCCATGTCCCTTGCATTGCAAGGCGGATTCTTAACCTCTGGACCCCCAGGGAAGTCTCTGAGACAGCTTTCTCCATGATGCACTGCTCTGCTCTGCCCTACGCAGGGGCTGCTTCAGCCATTTTCCTATCATTTTCTCCAACGTGGGTAGGCAATCATCTATAAAATGAAGCTAAACTAAGGGGTCAACAAAACCCTGAATGGTTCACTTGCATAGGCAGTCACTGGGATTACCTGCAAAGATGTTTGATTCTTGGGACTTACTGAAGAGAAGAAGCTACTTAGGACAGTTATTTAGATGGTAAGAACAAATTTGAGGGCATGCCACCATGGGAAAAAAAGAGGTCTCCAGGAAACTGAAGAAAACTTGTCTGTAATTTATTTTTCTTCATTTTAAAGCATTCTCAGATCATATCAAAGCCCACTGATTCTTAACCTGTGCTTCACCCATACTTATAAATAATAATTATAACAATACTTATGAGCGCTTACTATGTGCTGGGCATTGTCCTCAGTGCTTTTGTTCATCTTCAGAACTACCGTTTGAGAAAGTACCATTACAGCCCCATTTCACAGGTGGGAAAATGTAGCTCAGAGAGGTTAAGTAATTTGCCCACAGTCACATAGTCGCAAATAGCAGAGCTTAGCTTTGAAATTAGGCAACCTGGCTCCAGGTCTTTGTGCTGTCTTGCCTCTAAATATAGAATTCAGATGTACAAAAATTTGATTGGAATTATGTGTATGCAGAGGAAGGAGGGTGATGACATGGTTTACCCCCATTAAATAGCAAACATTCCTAGATTCTCTTTCCTGTTTTCTCAAAGCAGATGCTTGACAAAAGCACATCTTATGTGAGAGACAAATGCTGTTTGTTTGTTTATTTTATAAAGATGGGCTCGAAAAAGGACAGAAATGGTCTGGACCTAACAGAAGCAGCAGAGATTAAGAAAAGGTGGCAAGAATACACAGAAGAACTGTACAAAAAAGATCTTCATGACCTGGATAATCATGATGGTGTGATCACTCATCTAAAGCCAGACATCCTGGAATGTGAAGTCAAGTGGACCTTAGAAAGCATCACTAAGAACAAAGCTAGTGGAGGTGATGGGATTCCAGTTGAGCTGTTTCAAATCCTGAAAGATGATGCTGTGAAAGTGCTGCACTCTATATGCCAGCAAATTTGTAAAGCTCAGCAGTGGCCACAGGGCTGGAAAAAGTCAGTTTTCATTCCAATCCCAAAGAAAGACAATGCCAAAGAATGCTCAAACTACCGCACAATTGCACTCATCTCACATACTAGTAAAGTAACACTCAAAATTCTCCAAGCCAGGCTTTAACAGTACGTGAACCATGAACTTCCAGATGTTCAAGCTGTATTTAGAAAAGGCAGAGGAACCAAAGATCAAATTGACAACATCCGCTGGGTCATCGAGAAAGCACGAGAGTTCTAGAAAAACATCTACTTCTGCTTTTGATTACACCAAAACCTTTGATTGTGTGGATCACCACAAACTGTGGAAAATTCTGAGAGAGATGGGAATACCAGACCACCTGACCTGCCTCTTGAGAAATCTGTATGCAGGTCAGGAAGCAACAGTTAGAACTGGACATGGAACAACAGACTGGTTCCAAATAGGAAAAGGAGTACGTCAAGGCTGTATATTGTCACCCTGCTTATTTAACTTATATGCAGAATACACAATGAGAAAGGCTGGGCTGGAAGAAACACAAGCTAGAATCAAGATTGCTGGGAGAAATATCAATAACCTCAGATAAGCAGATGACACCACCCTAATGGCAGAAAGTGAAGAGGAACTAAAAAACCTCTTGATGAAAGTGAAAGAAGAGAGTGAAAAAGTTGGCTTAAAGCTCAACATTCAGAAAACGAAGATCATGGCATCTGGTCCCATTACTTCATGGGAAATAGATGGGGAAACAGTAGAAACAGTGTCAGGCTTGATTTTGGGGGGCTCCAAAATCACTGCAGATGGTGACTGCAGCCATGAAATTAAAAGATGCTTACTCCTTGGAAGAAAAGTTATGACCAAACTAGATAGCATATTCAAAAGCAGAGATATTACTTTGCCGACTAAGGTCCATCTAGTCAAGGCTATGGTTTTTCCAGTAGTCATGTATGGATGTGAGAGTTGGACGGTGAAGAAAGCTGAGCACCAAAGAATTGATGCTTTTGAACTGTGGTGTTGGAGAAGACTCTTGAGAGTCCCTTGGACTGCAAGGAGATCCAACCAGTCCATTCTGAAGGAGATCAACCCTGGGATTTCTTTGGAAGGAATGATGTTAAAGCTGAAGCTCCAGTACTTTGGCCACCTGATGCGACGAGTTGACTCATTGGAAAAGACTCTGATGCTGGGAGGGATTGGGGGCAGGAGAAAGGGACGACAGAGGATGAGATGGCTGAATGGCATCACTGACTTGATGGGCATGAGTCTGAGTGAACTCCGGGGGTTGGTGATGGACAGGGAGGCCTGGCATGCTGCGATTCATGGGGTCTCAAAGAGTGGGACATGACTGAGTGACTGAACTGAACTGAACTGATGCATTTAAAGTTGGCATATTCTCCTTCAAATACATGCATCCTGATTTGAGTTGGTGATGGATGATTTTCATCTGCTTTGGGATGAGTACAACCACTTTAATAGAGCACCATGTGAATAATAAGACATATAAAAACACTGATGATTAGGGCAAGGAGGGCTTGATTCTTTTATAGGAAAGAAAACTGAGGTCCAGGTTGAGAAAAGGGCCTGCCTGAGTTCATTAAATTTGTTAGCAATAGAACAGAATTAGTTAGAATCACTGACTTCTCAGAATTCTTCTTACAAGTGGATGATGCCTCTTTTCTCGTGGAGCTGAAAGTTTCTAAAGTCAATGCCAGAGCCTGCTTCTGTCAACAGGCTTATATTTTTAATAATGTTGTATAAATTTTCCTATCTATCATCAGTGTTCAAGGGTGAAGAAAGTGTCAAGAAGGAATCAGCAACCACAGGCCCCTGACGTCTTCAATCATCCTGTCACAGAGAAAGCAGTTCCTCCACCCTCACTTCTGGGTCAGAGGCAGGGCAGAACCTGGAGAAGGAGGGGATATAGAGAAGAATGTAGCATCAGATTCACCACGACACCCCAGCTAGTCTTGTGGTGCACTTCTTTAGAAATTCTTTTAAAGTAGAATATCTTTCTTTAAACAAATACTCCCTCTGTCCCCAAATCCTTAGTCTCAAACTCCTAAGGCAAATAGGAAAATAATCCATTCCAATCATCAGATACCCTTCTCCATGCTCTCTTCCCCAAAACAGGAAACAAATATTCTGATGCCAAAGAATACTTTTCTATCATGAAATCCTTTCCAGATTATTTGCCTTTGAAGAAATGCTCCCCTCCCTTTCTTTTTTGTATTTAAATAAGGTAAAATCCCATGGGGCAAAAATTAGAGAGCTTCTCTTAATACATTTCTTTACATTAAGTGTATATAGACTATCTGGATTTTTATATATATGTGTATAGAGAGAGAGAGAGAGAGAGTTAATCTTATTCCAGCATAAGGGGATGAACCGTATTATCAAGCATATTCTAATACTACTCTGTCTTTTTTCCTCATTTTCTTTTGATGGCTTAATACTTTCTGCTGAACTTTGGTGAGCTGATTAGAATATTTAGAAGTCTCCTGAGGACTAGGTACCAGAAAGATGGCCTCTCTGCTCCCCAGGCCACCAAGGCTCCTGGATCAGGGATGGACACATCACATAAGGCCTATCGATTGGCAGACTGGACAGACTCTTTCTGCTAGACCACAGACACAGGTACACTAAAAAAAAAGAAGTTGAGGGTTGAGGGTTGAGCTGGAAAGTCAGACAGAAGCAGAGCCTAATTTAGTGATACAGCAAGTGAAAGCCACAAACAAGCGAACATCATGGGAAAACCCACAATGAGTAGTAAATGAAGATGTTCTGAGTGAAAACAGGTCAGAAGCCATGTGGCTTCAGAGCAATAGAGAGAGCAGTCCCAGTGTTTCCTGAAGTCTGTGTATACCCAGTGCCCATCTGGGAGGTAGCATTTTTCTCCTTTCATTCCTTCAACTATACCTGCATGCCTTTATTCCGTCCCTTTTTGCCTGAGCCAATTCAGGTATGCTTGTGGGATTTTTTTTCTTTTTAACCAAACTCTAACTAGCAAGTCTACATTGTCACCCATAGGAAACAGTCTTATTTGTTTAATTGTTCTTTCAGTAAAATGGTGAAACGTAAGGAGTCTCAATTGGGAAGAAACAAAGTAAATGCATGCAGATTTTGAAAGATCTATTTTTGTCATGTTTCTACCACAAATCTATGTCTGTGTGAAATCAGATGAATTAGCAATATGGTTAGTTTGAGTTCTGCTATCATCATGCTGGCCATTTTCTGAGCAGGAAATATAAGCAGTTTCAGACATGAGATAACTATTCATCATTTGGCAAGACTGAATCTCCATAGTCAGAGTGGTCAGATTCAGTAAACAGATCCCAGCACTTGATGCTCCAAACGAGAATGTATGGTATACACTTAATATCAGGCTTCTTAAATATAAAAAGGTAACCACACACACACACACACCTTAAAATTAAGCAGCATCACACAGCGGTAGAACTGGGAATAGCTACCATTTGAGGGAAGTACCAATATTTGTTCCCTTGGAAAACAGAGAATTGGTTCTTTGTTATTTTTCCAGAGAAGTTTAGGCGTGATTGATATGGTGTTATTTTCTGTGAGAAAGAAACCATTTTTATGATGTTTTCACTTCTTGGCCTCTTGATAAGAACAACTATTGACTGAATGTTAAACTTACAGATGAAAATGCTGACAATGAAAATGTACTTGTCATATTTTACCACATGTAGTTGAGTTTCTCATAGCCAAATGCATTTCAAAATACAATAATTAAAAAAAAAACCAGCAACACTATATTCTGCTCAGCAAAGGAAACCACCAATGTAATGAAAAGGAAATATTTGCAAATCATGTACCTGATAAAGGGGCTCAGTTCAGTTCAGTTTAGTTCAGTCGCTCAGTAGTGTCCGACTCTTTGTGACCCCATGAATCGCAGCACGCCAGGCCTCCCTGTCCATCACCATCTCCCGGAGTTCACTCAGACTCACATCCATCGAGTCAGTGATGCCATCCAGCCATCTCATCCTCAGTTGTCCCCTTCTCCTCCCACCCCCAATCCCTCCCAGCATCAGAGTCTTTTCCAATGAGTCAACTCTTCGCATCAGGTGGCCAAAGTACTGGAGCTTCAGCTTTAGCATCATTCCTTCCAAAGAAATCCCAGGGTTGATCTCCTTCAGAATGGACTGGTTGGATCTCCTTGCAGTCCAAGGGACTCTCAAGAGTCTTCTCCAACACCACAGTTCAAAAGCATCAATTCTTTGGTGCTCTGCTGCTGCTGCTGCTAAGTCGCTTCAGTCGTCTCCAACTCTGTGCGACCCCAAAGACGGCAGCCCACCGTCCCTGGGATTCTCCAGGCAAGAACACTGGAGTGGGTTGCCATTTC
>SJXQ01001137.1:307571-323996 GCA_006408695.1 Aepyceros melampus
AGTTTGGTCATAACTTTTCTTCCAAGGAGTAAGCATCTTTTAATTTCATGGCTGCAGTCACCATCTGCAGTGATTTTGGAGCCCAAAAAAATCAAGCCTGACACTGTTTCTACTGTTTCCCCATCTATTTCCCATGAAGTAATGGGACCAGATGCCATGATCTTCGTTTTCTGAATGTTGAGCTTTAAGCCAACTTTTTCACTCTCCTCTTTCACTTTCATCAAGAGGCTTTTTAGCTCCTCTTCACTTTCTGCCATTAGGGTGGTGTCATCTGCTTATCTGAGGTTATTGATATTTCTCCCAGCAATCTTGATTCCAGCTTGTGTTTCTTCCAGTCCAGCGTTTCTCATGATGTACTCTGCATAGAAGTTAAATAAGCAGGGTGACAATATACAGCCTTGATGTACTCCTTTTCCTATTTGGAACCATGTTGTTCCAAATGTCTGTTGTTCCATGTCCAGTTCTAACTGTTGCTTCCTGACCTGCATACAGATTTCTCAAGAGGCAGGTTAGGTGGTCTGGTATTCCCATCTCTTTCAGAATTTTCCACAGTTGATTGTGATCCACACAGTCAAAGGTTTTGGCGTAGTCAAAAAAGTAGAAATAGTTGTTTTTCTGGAACTCTCTTGCTTTTTCCATGATACAGCGGATGTTGGCAATTTGATCTCTGGTTCCTCTGCCTTTTCTAAATCCAGCTTGAACATCAGGGAATTTCACGGTTCACGTATTGCTGAAGCCTGGCTTGGAGAATTTTGAGCATTACTTTACTAGCATGTGAGATGAGTGCAATTGTATCCAAAATATATAAGGATATCATACAAATCAATAACAACAAAAAATCTGATTAAAAAATTGGCAGAGGACCTGAACAGACATTTTTTCCAAAGAAGACATACAGATGGCCAACAGGTACATGAAAAGACGCTCCATATTATTAGCCATAGTATAAACTCAAGTCAAAACCACAATGAGATATCACTGCACATCTGTCAGAATGGCTATCATCAAAAAGACAAGAAATAGCAAGCATTAATGAGGATATGGAGAAAAGCGAACCATTGGACACTGTTCGTAGAAATGTAAACTGACACAGCCACTATGAAAATCAGTATGGAGATTTCTCAAAAAATTAAGAATAGAACTACTATATGACTCAGCAATTCTGGGTATTTATCAGAAGAAAAGGAAAACACTAGTTTTAAAAGATTTATGCACTCCTATCATCATTGCCTTATTTACAAAATGCAAGACATGAAAGCAACCTAAGTATTTATCAATAAATGACTGGCAAAGATGTGATATAGATATACAATGGAATGCTATTCATCATTTAAAAATAATGAAATCTTGTCACTGTGGAAACATGAGTGGAGCTTGAGGGCATTATGCTAAATGAATAAGTCAGAAAAAGATGACAAATACTATTTCTCTTTTACATGGACTCTAAAAACATTTTTAAAATAGCTCATAGATAAAGAGAACAGGTTGGTGGTTGCCAGAGGTGGAGGTAAGGGGTGGAAGAAATAGGTGAACTTTTTTTTTTTAGTTTAAATAAACTGAAAAAAAATTTATGGAAAAACACTATTGCCTTATTGCCTGAGGATTTTCCTTTTATTCTTTGGTACAGAGAACATTTTATTGCTAAATTTAATCTTCTGAAAATCAAATTTTATGACAGAAAATTTAGCACAAATGTAACCATAGGCATTATAGAGATCACATTAAATATATGAAAGTAAAATACACCTCTGATATTATAAATTGAGTTACAGTTTGGCTCATAATTTATTCCATGTGTGAAGTATAACACAGTGATCTGAAAATCATTTCCACCTATTTCAATCTAAAAATATTACTTCTTCAGTTCTTTGAAGTGTGAAGACCTTAATTTCTAGAATGTATTCTGTTGGTGTCACAATGGGATGTTCATCTCTCCTCAACAATGCTTGATCTCTTAATACCTTTACTGACACCCTCAGTGGACAGCCTTCCTAGGCATTTCTCCATAAGTGAAGAGTTTTCAAGAGAACTTCAGCAGAATCACTGGTGTCTAAAGAGTCATTTTCTCATTATTTAACTTTTTAAGCCTTCTTGCTGTTAGGAAAAAACATTTAGCAGCAGAACTGCAAAATAATCTTTAGTTTCGAAGAATGCATGGTCAGGATTAGCACAGCTCAGATAGCATCTCTGAATGGTTAACAGAGCATAAAAAATAAAGACAGCCCTTAGCACACAGTTGAGTGACATACTGAGAGATGCCAGCCCTAGTGTTTCCAGCACTTTAAGAGTCTGAATATCATAGAGAATGAAAGGTCCTGTATTAATCATACTTTTGTATTTTCTCTATTTTTTTTTGAAAGCTCTAGGGCTTCACTTGCCATGGAGAGACTGGCCCTCCCAGCACTAGTCAATTCCTAGGACTGTAAAGAACTCTCCTGCAAATGTACCTTTCATAAACAAACCAACCGAGAGCCCATGCTCCCCAGCTATCTCCTTTCACAGACTCTCACATTTCAAACTACTACCCCTGTGTCCTACTCACCCCGGGACCAGGTATCAGACGATTCAGCACAGCCCAAACACCCCTGAAAGCACCCCTGAAATTATTCAAACCAGCCAATCCTATGCCTGCTTACGATGCTTTGCCCATTCCTTCCCACAGAAACCACAAGAAAGGGTTTTTTTTTTTTAATAATTTTTTTATTGTGGTGAAAGTCACATAGTACAAAACACAATATTTTAATCACATTTAACTATACAGTTCAGTGGCACTGAGTACATTCACACTGTTGAATGTGAATGTGCAGCTCTCACCATCATCTGTCTCCTGAATTTTCACTTCCCTAAACTGAGACTCTGTCCCCATTAAACAATAAATCCCCATTACTCCACCACCACCATCCTCAGCCCCTGGCATCTACCGATGTACTCTCTGACTCTGTGAATTTGACTATTCTAGGTAACTCGTATAAGTGGAATCAAATCGTATTTGTCTGCACTTACTATATTGGAATGCATTTTTAAGGTTAACTTCATATATGTCCTACAAACAGATTGTACCTTCTTTTTTTCCCCCTACACTTTACAGTAGGTTCTCATGAGTTACCTATTTTGCCCATACTTTCTCTTTGCTTTCCCTTTGCCTCCGATTGACCTTGGTGCTTCCTCATGTGGCCATGCATGGCACACCTGGCCTCCTGCTTCTAAGGACCGGAAAGTATAAAACTTGTTCCTCCATGATAGCCAACTCTATCTCTACATGTCTCACCATAAAACAAATTAAAACAACTCCTGGGAACATTTTTAAACCGGGTTCCCCGCTCCAGTACTCTTGCCTGGAAAATCCCAGGGACGGGGGAGCTGGTTAACTTCATATATGTCCTACAAACAGATTGTACCTTCTTTTTTTCCCCCTACACTTTACAGTAGGTTCTCATGAGTTACCTATTTTGCCCATACTTTCTCTTTGCTTTCCCTTTGCCTCCGATTGACCTTGGTGCTTCCTCATGTGGCCATGCATGGCACACCTGGCCTCCTGCTTCTAAGGACCGGAAAGTATAAAACTTGTTCCTCCATGATAGCCAACTCTATCTCTACATGTCTCACCATAAAACAAATTAAAACAACTCCTGGGAACATTTTTAAACCGGGTTCCCCGCTCCAGTACTCTTGCCTGGAAAATCCCAGGGACGGGGGAGCCTGGTGGGCTACAGTCCGTGGGGTTGCTAAGAGTCGGACACGACTGAACGACTTCATTTTCACTTTTCGCTTTTCACTCTCGTGCATTGGAGAAGGAAATGGCAACCCACTCCAGTGTTCTTGCCTGGAGAGTCCCAGGGACGGGGGAGCCTGGTGGGCTGCCGTCTATGGGGTTGCACAGAGTCGGACACGACTAAAGCGACTTAGCAGCAGTAGCAGCAGTTATAATGATGTAGGACTCTCTCGTCTCCACCAGTTCATTTCCTGGTACACTTTATTCCCAGAATTATGTGAAAGTATGTTTGGTCCAGAGCCATGTTTGGATTTGAGGCTCAGAGATGTATAAAGGGAAGATGATTACTCTGTTACTTTGTTTGTGGACCTTATTTATGCCATTGAGACGCTTTTCCCATAAAACTTAACCCAAATAGCAATTGTAAAACCATGCTTTCTGGGACTTTCTGACCCAAATTTAATTTCTTATTTTGAAATTCAATTTTTGACTCTGGTCTATATTAGTTCCAACATTTTTTTTTCATTGCAGTGGCCTTTAACTGATTTTTAAAGCACTAAAGACAAATACAGAACTGATTCAATAACCCAAGCATTAATTTGGCAGTCATCAATAGCCATCATATTTATGTATTTGCCCCACGTGGCTTGGTACTTGGCATATTACGACATATTATATTTGGGCTAAATAATTAACTTCCAGTCTGCCTGATAAATTGTTCCATTCTTCTCATGGCTTGTGCCCAATTGACTATGCTGTTCAATTTCCTCTACTGGATTCAGAGTGCCCCAAGGCTCAGTCCATTTCATTTCTGCAACTAAACACTGTTCTCCTAGGGTTACATTTAATTAAAACAGCAGTATTTAAGAGAAATATTTCACTTCTCAGGTCCAAACCATCCTTTGTTAGTATAATTGCTTCGCACTGACACACTGATCACACTGACAAAATAAGAAAAAACTAAAACAGATGCAGTTATAGAGTCATTATCTGAAAGCTGAAGAACAAAATCATCAGGAAGCAGCAGTCATTTTTTTTGCCTTGTTTCAGCTTAATAAATTCAT
This sequence comes from Aepyceros melampus, assembly GCA_006408695.1. Lineage (NCBI taxonomy): Eukaryota > Metazoa > Chordata > Mammalia > Artiodactyla > Bovidae > Aepyceros > Aepyceros melampus. The sequence goes on from SJXQ01001137.1 coordinate 312,348, forward strand.
ATATCAAATATTTCAATAAAATATCCGCAGTAGATACCTAGGTCTGCTACATTTTCATTTCGCTGAATGAATATAAATAGCTTCTGAATCTTACATTCGAGTGTACTGCTGCTGCTGCTGCTGCTAAGTGGCTTCAGTTGTGTCCGACTCTGTGCGACCCCATAGATGGCAGCCCACCAGGCTGCCCCATCCCTGGGATTCTGAGGCAAGAACAGTGGAGTGGGTGGCCATTTCCTTCTCCAACGCATGAAAGTGAAAAGTGAAAGTGAAGTCGCTCAGTCCTGTCCGACTCTTAGCGACCCCATGGACTGCAGCCTACCAGGCTCCTCCATCCATGGGATTTTCCAGGCAAGAGTACTAGAGTGGGGTGCCACTGCCTTCTCTGCCAAGTATACTAGGTATGTATGAATGCGTAGATATGTATATAAATGTGTTTAGTGAATGAATGGTGTGTGTGTGTATCAGTACATTCCCATTAAATAAACATCTGCTACACACAAGGCACTTGGCTTAACTACTACTGTACATTTGTTCTCATATTTAGTTCTTACACAATTATAGCCCTATGTAATTAATCAATTTCAAATATTCTCAATAGCATAAAGATTAATAAGAATGAATATGTATGTTTCATATGTTGGTAGAGAACTTTACTGAAATGCAATATGTTTTAGAAATTCCACTTACAAGGAGTTAACCTTTCTGTGCCAGGCCCTGAGTTAGTAATTTAATGCTTCCTCCCTGAAGCCCTACTACAATCAATGAGATGAAGTTTCTTATTCTCTTTTTACTACTGAGGAAAAGGAGGCTCCCCAGAGGTAAATTACTTTGCCAACAGAGTGCCATATAGTCAAAGTTATGGCTTTTCCAGTAGTCATGTATGGATGTGAGAGCTGGACCATAAGGAAGGCTGAGAGCCAAAGAATTGATGCTTTCTAATCATGGTTTGGGAGAAGACTCTGGAGAGTCCCATAGATAGCAAGGAGATCAAACAAGTCAATCCCAAAGAAAATCAACCTTGAATATTCATTGGAAGGACTGATGCTGAAGCTGAAGCTCCAATACTTTGGCCACCTGATGAATAAGAGCCAACTTATTTGAGAAGACCCTGATGCTCGGAAAGATTGAAAGCAGGAGAAGGGGATGACAGAGGAGGAGATGGTTGGATGGTATCACTGACTCAGTGGACATGAGTTTGAGCAACTCTGAGGAATAGTGAAGGACAGGAAGACTAGCACACTGCAGTCCATGGGGTCACAAAGTGCTGGACACAACTTAGTGACTGAACAGCAACAAGAGGTAAGACAACTTTTCAAGGTTATATAGCTCTTTCTACTCTCCTGTAACTCCTGTCATGGGAAATCCAGATGGCGAGGTAGGTAGTATCTTAAGATACTTTCTTGGTCTGCCTGTGGCCCTCTCCTTAGTGAGTCTCTACCCCGGGTTGAGTGGACTGACACAATTCTCACTGAGAAGCCCCAACTCTGATTCAACACAGTGCCTGAGCAGGAAAAAGCAATGGTCCAGGCCAAGGCTTTTCAAATTCTGTGGTGAAGAAGCAATAACTTTTGTAATGAAAATAAATATTATAAATAAGATAATAAAGTAAAATGATAAAAATGAATCACTAGGCATACAAAATGAAAAAACTCCAAAAAAAATAAAGCCCCCAGGTTAATTATTAAATTCAAATGGCTACAAAAAGTTGTACCTATCTCATTGAGAACTAGTCACAACTAAATAAAATAATTTATGTATAGTATCTACATTTTTAGTGATTGGTCCAAACCGTAAACCTGAGGTAAGCCATCCAGAGTCCTACTCAGCTTCCCCCTGGGGCTTCTGGTTCTCAAACAGCAGAAAAATGTTTGAAAGATCAACAGACTAAACAACCCTTGTGGTTGAATCAAGGCCTCTGCAGAGAGCCCAGAACAGACAAGTGCAGGACATGGCAGAACAACAAGCCTCAGCAGCAGAGAGAAAGGAGATAGAAGTCAATATCCAAGACCTGGTCGGGGCATTGCCAATTGCTTAAATAAGCCTCCACAAACCCAGATTCTTCTAAAGAGAAAGGAAGAATCAAGAGGTGAGGAATCCTAAATGACTAGCTAGTGAGCTTCCCAAAAGACTGAGTTTAAAACCAGAAGTGACAGAGTTATCTTGATTTGGCAAAATTCAATTTTCTGCTGTTGAAGGGAAAGGGCAGGGGGACTCACGCACTAAAGTGAATGTAATTCCAGGTATTTCAGGTATATTTTTGAAACTTGAGCGTGTATTTTGTATAAGATCATATCTTCTACATGAAATTATTTGCATTTTAACAGAAGAAAATGTCTTACTCTAGAAAAGTGAATTTTTAACAGAATTTCTGGTGACAGTCGCAAGTCCCTGGGAGACCTTAAATCTAAATCACAATGCCACAATCACCTTCCCATACATTCAGCCCTTTTGAGAAATTCTGCTGTCTGCCATGGAAATCACTGGCAGATCTGTAATGATAGATTGCACCATATGGCTTTGCACATTAGAAATCACTTAATATTCTATTCGTTTATTTGAGAATTTAGAGATATACAGTTATATATGGGCTTCCCTGGTGGTTCAAGGGTATGGAATCTGTCTGCCAATGCAGGAGACACAGGTTCAATCCTTGGGACAGGAAGATCTCCTGGAGAAAGAAATGGCAAACCACGCCAGTATTCTTGCCTGGAAAATCTCAAGGATTTGAGATTTCCATAGTCTATGGGGTTGCAAAGAGTCAGACACAACTTGGCAACTAAACAACAATCACAACAGTTACATATTTGAGCAGTAAATAACCCATCTAGATAGTGAGCCGAAACTGCTCTTTCAGTCAAATGTTTCGCTAGCTTGTAGATAAACTGTGGCCTCCCTGTGCCACTCAGACCTTGTGGTCTCATCTGTGTCTGCGGCTATGCCCTCCAGGCATGGATACCCCACTGTCATTAATGGCAAGGGCTGTCCAAATTTTTATCCACAAATTTTTTTTTCCAAATAAAACTGGATGCAGTCTTTCAACATATAAAATCCCAACTTATGTGACAGATAAAAGGGGTAAGGAATTGAAAACACTTCTTACTAGTAACTTCCTCATCATGTCTCTCCCTGAGGCTATGCAAAACCCTGGGTCTCTGCAAAACAAATTTGGAAGCCACTTCAGGGCTCTACCTACACAGATGGCTGTCTCATTTCTGGAGGAAACTAAACTCTGTTCTTTACCCAAGTGGGTACTTCCCTCATACTTAAAGAGTCAACAAGCAAGACACTTCAGAGGAGAATGTGTTGGTTGGTGATTAGAATGAGAACAACTGATGGAGAGAATATCTTATTTCTGAGGACATGGCCTGTGTGATACCTTAGATGGGAGCTTAACATAAAGCCTCTTTTATGTGGCCCAGTCATTGGACTGGAATGAAAAGATGAGGTTGGTTTTATTCATTGCAGCTTGCCAAAAAGGCAATGAATTAACAGCAAAAACCTGAAAAGTCTTAGGTTCCCATCTTACTTGTTGACACTGACTCAGCTAAATGGTATCAACAACATGGTTTTAGTCCCACAGTTTCAATGAATACATCCAGATTTACTGTTTTGACTTCTTGTGATGACATCTGAAACAAATTTTGAAAAGTAATGACACGAACATTTTATGCTGTCTTCCACTTCCTATACTTTAATCTCCATATTGAGGGCACAGTTTCTTCCATGCATCAGCCTTCTAACTTTCTATTTGGTTGTAAAAGGTAATAACAACATGTGGTAGCTATTATCACAATCAATAGCAAAAACACCCCAAAAATGTTCCATTTTTAAACATGACCACTTTCTCAAACAATTAATTTAGGAAGGTATTTGCAAACCAACATACTTATTATTTAAATCATATAAATAAGCTATCATTGAATTTATTCCATAACTTCTCTTTAGTTAACCTTGAAATTTACTACCTTAAAATATTTATTGAACACCTACCTTATGTGATGTTCTGTGTTGGGATTACCAAAGTGAATAAGCCATGATTGAACGAATGAGCTATCTACAGTTTAGCATGATTGTCAGAGATTTAGAAAGAAGTGGAGTACATGGTCCTCTTCCTAACAGACCTTGAGTCTCTCATGTATGAATTGCAGTTGTAATTATCCCAGTTCTACTCCAAGGGAAGCCTCTGATTGGCTCAAATCATTCAGTATAATCACATTCTTTTGACCTAGTCCCAGAATAAAAGGCATGATCTAATTTGGTCCAACCAGAGTGAAGCCCTGCCACAAGCTTTTTCAGAGAGAGGAAAAGAGAAGCTTGTTAATTCCTGAGTATGCAGTGATAGCAGGTCTGATAGACTGACCGTATAACCACCATGAAAGAAACCAGCTGGAGGACAAAACCTACAACAGGGTGGAGAAAATTTAGAGAAACACAAGAACCAAGATCAAACCAACTCTGTGGATTTTTATCATATGGGCAACAGATTACATGGGTTTTCTATCACCTGCTACAAAAATACTCCAACAGAAACAATATCAAGAACTATTCGCCTCAAGGAAGGTGGGAAGTTACCAAAACTATAGTCAGATGTTTCCAAAATAATGTTAAGGCTTTAGATGACATCTAAAACTGAGCTGAATTTTAGGTTGTCATCAATTTTAAGTGACAACTTTTCTTCAAAAATAGCAGTAGCGAATATTCTGCATCTCTTTTTAAAGGGATTATATCTGTGAGCAATTAACTTTAGCATCAATTATTCTCTCAAAAGGCTTCCCAAGTGGTGGTAAAGAACCCACCTGCCAACGCAAGAGACATAAGAGATGGAGATTTGATCCCTGGGTTGGGAAGTTCCTCTGGAAGAGCCCATGGCAACCCCCTCCAGTGTTCTTGCTTGGAGAATCCCATGGACAGAGGAGCCTGGCAGGGTCGCAGAGTCTGAATGACTGAAGTGACTTAGTGCACACACACACACACCCAGAGAGACACACACACACATTCATTGAAATACAATCCTATCTTCATGTAAATGTTTTATATAATTCTTTCCTCCTAAACTTTGAATAGTTGAGTATAAGTTCTGGAGTTCAAAATCATGTGAACTAATGAAAACAAACTATAGCATGTTTACAGTGATCCCTGTTATTCACCATAGCCCTTTATGCCCAATCACTCAGCTAGGACATCCAAGCTGTAACAGTCTATGATTTTAAGCATCTGTTAATCAGCTGCTTTGTACTTGACACTGTGTGAGGCTCTGTCAGTTCCAAACATTTCAGCGAAGTCTGTAGAATACTAAGCATCTCAGCCGTGACCATGTGAAACTTACTAAAAATAAATGGCTGGCTTCTTTAATTTAAGTTATAAGTTTAGTTTAATTTAGGACATAAGTTTGGTTTATTTACAGACTAACTTGCAGGAGAAATTTAGTATACGATATTGTTTTTCTACTTTAAAATATTCATCCAAAGAACAATGACTTTATTTCTTAGAAAGGAAGGTCCAGATAAATTATATAAACACTAGGTGGCACTATAGCTTGAAGTAACATTCAGGTAAAAGGCAGCTGAGATATTTATGAGAGATGGTAAAACAGAAAACCCAAAGAGTATAATAAATTCACTTTTAAGAAAATATTAAATACTAAAGTCTTTAGTGCTTGCTAAGGAAAATGAGTGAAACTTATATAATGAATTAACTCTAAATTACTTACGTAACCTAATAGATCAAAAAGATAGTTGAAATAAGACCAGTACTCCCTGGCAGGCAACAACTGATTAAGCCAGTGATAATTATTCAAAACATTTTTATTCTTCCAGGTAAAGCCTAAATTTAGGTTTTAATTGGTCCACCAAATTTCATAAACAAATAATTATTTTTTTCAAAAAACAAAAACAAAATATCTGTTGGTATCCCTTAATGAAAGAATAGGCTATATAAGTTTTGTATATGGTTTATTGCTTTTTTCTACTTATATCATTGGCACATAAGTAATTTACATCCAATAAGCTCGGTAAATTATACCTCCTATAAACTCAGGATCTTTGCGTGAAGGGAGTTGCCCATATAAAAATGCAGTATTTTACTAACCATGTGTGGTCTTTGTTAACCAGTTTCAAATTAAGATTGCTGGCAGAGTACCAGGGGTCACTGGTACTCTGAGTGAGTCATTCATTGATTTCCACCTTGGTGGGGGCCCAGAACCATCCAGAGAGCTCTCAATTAGTCTCCCAAATTTATGTCCTCTATCCTTCAGAACTACCTACTCATACGATATCAAGCAGTAGCCTTAGACACTCCCTCCCAAAGCCACAGAATAAAGGCTAACACTGAGAAAAATTGAATTTTAAAAACTTATTGCTGATTCACATGGCTGCATGGCAAAAACTAACACAACATTGTAAAGGAATGATCCTTCAATTAAAAATAAATTTAAAAAAACTTGATATACATATTTGATTTCATATGACCAGAGACTTCATAGGATAAATGTAAGCTTGCTTTTCTCTCATTTGAGAGGAAAAAAAAGTGCTGTTTTGATGGTCATGTTCTCCTCTCTAAACATTCTCTGCCAGGCCCCACCCTCTCTTACTGTATACAGTCCTGTTGAGTGACTCAGTTCAGTTCAGTCGCTCAGTCGTGTCTGATTCTTTGAGACATGGACTGCGGCATGCTAGGCTTCCCTCTCCTTCACCAAGTCCTGGAGCTTGCTCAAACTCATGTCCATCAAGTCAGTCATGCCATCCAACCATTTCATCCTCTGTCATCCCTTTCTCCTCCCGCCTTCAATCTTTCTCAGGATCAGGGTCTTTTCATATGAGTCAGTTCTTCGCATCAGGTGGCCAAAGTATTGGAGTTTCAGCTTCAGCATCAGTCCTTCCAGTGAATATTCAGGACTGATCTCCTTTAGGATGGACTTGTTTGATCTCTTTGCAGTCCAAGACTCTCAAGAGTCTTCAACACCACCATTCAAAAGCTTCAATTCTTCAGTGCTCAGCTTTCTTTACAGTCCAACTCTCACATCCATACAGGCTTCCCTTGTGGCTCAGCTGGTAAGGAACCTGCCTGTGACGTGGGAGACCTGGACACCATCCCTGGGTTGGGAAGATCCCCGGAGAAGGGAACAGCTACCCACTCCAGTACTCTGGCCTGGAGAATCCCATGAAACTGTATAGTCCATGGGTCGCAAAGAGTCACACACGACGAAGCGAATTTCACTCTCACGTTCACATTCACACATGACTACTAGAAAAACCATAGCTTTCACTAGATGGACCTTTATTGGCAAAATAATGTCTCTGCTTTTTAATATGCTCTCTAGGTGGGTCATAGCTTTTCTTTCAAGGAGCAAGTGTTTTTTATTTCATGGCAGTGCAGTGATTTTGGAGCCCCCCAAAATAAAGTCTGTCACTGTTTCCATTGTTTCCCCATCTATTTGCCATGAATTGATGGGATCAGATGCCATGATCATACTTTTCTGAATATTGAATTTTAAGCCAACTTTTTCACTCTTTTCTTTCACTTCCATCAAGAGGCTCTTTACTTCCTCTTCACTTTCTGCCATAAGGGTGGTGTCATCTGCATTCTCCCAGCAATCTTGATTCCAGCTTGTGCTTCATCCAGCCTGGCGTTTTGTATTATGTACTCTGCATATAACTTAAATAAGCAGAGTGACAGTACACAGTCTTGATGTACTCCTTTCCTGATTTGGAACCACTCTGTCGTTCAATGTCTAGTTCTACCTGTTGCTTTTTGATCTGTGTACAGATTTCTCAGGAGGCAGGTCAGGGGTTCTGGTATTCCCATCTCTTTAAGAATTTTCCACAGTTTGTTGTGATCCACACAGTCAAAGGCTTTGGCATAGTCAATAAAGCAAAAGTCGATATTTTTCTGGAACTCTCTTGCTTTATCTATGATCCAACAGATATTGGCAATTTGATCTCTGGTTCCTCTGCCTTTTCTAAATCCAGCTTGAATATCTGGAAGTTCATGGTTCAGATACTGTTGAAGCCTGGCTTGGAGAATTTTGAGCATTACTTTGCTAGCACGTGAGATGAGTGCAGTTGAGCAGTAGTTTGAACATTCTTTGGCATTGCCTTTCTTTGGGATTGGAATGAAAACTGACCTTTTCCAATCCTGTGGCCACTGCTGAGTTTTACAAATTTGCTGGCATATTGAGTGCAGCACTTTCACAGCATCATCTATCAGGATTTGAAACAGCTCAGCTGGAATTCCATCACCCCAACTAGCTTTCTTAGCAGTAATGCTTCCTAAGGCCCATTTGATTTTGCATTCCAGGATGTCTGGCTCTAGGCATGTTGTCACACCACTGTGGCTATCTGGGTCATGAAGATTTCTTTTGTATAGTTCCATGTGTTCTTGCACCTCTTCTTAATATCTTCTGCTTCTGTTAGGTCCATACCATTTCTGTCCTTTATTGTTCCCATCTTTGCGTGGAATGTTCCTTTACTATCTCTAATTTTCTTGAAGAGATCTCTAGTCTTTCCCATTCTATTGTTTTCCTCTATTTCTTTGCATTGGTCACTGAGGAAGGCTTTCTTATCTCTCTTTGCTATTCTTTGGAACTCTGCATTCAAATGGGTTTATCTTTCCTTTTCTCTTTACCTTTAGCTTCTTTCCTCAGCTATTTGTAAGGCCTCCTCAGACAACCATTCTGCCTTTTTGCATTTCTTTTTCATGAGGATGGTCTTGATCACTGCCTCCCATACAATGTCATGAACCTCCATCCATAGTTCTTCATGTACTCTGTCCATCAGATCTAATCCCTTGAAACTATCTGTCACTTCCACTGTATAATCAATCATAAGGGATTTGATTTAGGTCATACCTGAAAGGCCTAGTGGTTTTCCCTACTTTCTTTTATTTAAGTCTTAATTTTGTCTATACGGAGTTTATGATCTGAGCCACAGTCAGCTCTTGGTCTTGTTTTTGGTGACTGTATCTAGCTTCTCCATCTTTGGCTGCAAAGACTATAATCAATCTGATTTCGGTGTTGACCATCTAGTGATGTCCATGTCTTCTCTTGTGTTGTTGGAAGAGGGTGTTTGCTATGACTAGTGCATTCTCTTGGCAAACTCTGTTAGCCTTTGCCCTGTTTCATTTTGTACTCCAAGGCCAAATTTGCCTGTTAGTCAAGGTATCTCTTAACTTCCTACTTTGCATTCCAGTTCCCTATAATGAAAAGAACATCTTTTAGGGGGTTAGTTCTAGAAGGTCTTGTAGGTCTTCATAGAACCATTCAACTTCAGCTTCTTTGGCATTACTGGTTAGGACATAGACTTGGATTACTGTGATATTGAATGGTTCACCTTGAAACTGAACAGAGATCATTCTGTGATTTTTGAGACTACACCCAAGAACTGCATTTCAGACTCTTGCTGACTTAAGGGCTACTCCATTTCTTCTAAGGGATTCTTGCCCACAGTAGTAGGTATAATGGTCATCTGAGTTAAATTCACCCATTCCAGTCCATTTTAGCTCACTGATGCCTAAAATCTTGATGTTCAGTCTTGCCATCTCCTGTTTGACCACTTCCAATTTACCTTAATGCTGAAACTTCAATACTTTGGCCACCTGATGCAAAGAACTGACTCACTGGAAAAGACCCTGTTGTTGGGAAATATTGAAAGCAGGAGGAGAAGGGGATGACAGGAAGAGATGGTTGGATGGCATCGTTGATAGATGGACATGAGTTTAAGCAAGCTCTGGGAGTTGGTGATGGACAGGGAAGCCTGGCATGCTGCAGTCCATGGGGTCACAAAGAATCGGACATGACTGAGTTACTGAACTGAACCAAACTGAATTTACCTTGACCTAACATTCCAGGTTCCTATGCAATATTGTTCTTTATAGCATCAGCCTTTATTTCCATCACCAGTCACATCAACAACCAGGTGTTGTTTTTGCTTTGGTTCTGTCTCTGCATTCTTTCTGGAGTTATTTCTCCACTCTTCTCCAGTAACATATTGGGCACCTACCAACCTGGGGAGTTCATCTTTCAGTGTCATATCTTTTTGCCTTTTCATATTGTTCATGGGGTTCTCAAAGCAAGAATACTGAAGTGGTTCACCATTTCCTTCTCCAGTTGACCTCACTTTGTCAGAAGTCTCCACCATGACCTGTCCATCTTGGGTGGCCCTACATGGCATGGCTCATAGTTACATTGAGTTAGACAAGGCTGTGGTTTATGTGATCCATTTGATAAGTTTTGTTATTGTGGTTTTCATTCTGTCTGCCCTCTGACAGATAAGGATAAGAGGCTTATGGAAGCTTCCTGACAGGAGAGACTGATGGTGGGGGTAACTTGATCTTGTTCTGATGGGCAGGGCTATGCTCAGTAAGTCTTTAATCCAATTTTCTGTGGATGGGCGGGGCTGTTTGACCTGAGACCAAACTGTGGTGGAGGAATGAAGAAAATAGCAATCTTCTTCAAAAAAGCAAGCGCATGCACTACTGCACTCAGTGCCCCCAACCCTGGAGTAGGCCATCACCAACCCACATCTCTGCCAGAGACTCCTGGACATTCACAGGCAAGCCTGGGTCAGTCTCTTGTGGTGTCACTGCTCCTTTCTCCTGGGTCTTGGTGTGCACAATGTTTGGTTTGTGCCCTCCAAGAGTCTGTTTCCCAGTTCAGTTCAGTTCTGTTCAGTTGCTCAGTCATGTCTGACTCTTTGTGACCTCATGAATTGCAGCACGCCAGGCCTCCCTGTCCATCACCAACTCCCAGAGTTCACTCAGACTCACATTCATTGAGTCCGTGATGCCATCCAGCCATCTCATCCTCTGTCATCCTCTTCTCCTCCTGCCCCCAACCCCTCCCAGCATCAGGGTCTTTTCCAATGAGTCAACTCTTCACATGAGGTGGCCAAAGTACTGGAGTGTCAGCTTTAGCATCATTCCTTCCAAAGAAATCCCAGGGTTGATCTCCTTCAGAACGGACTGGTTGGATCTCCTTGCAGTCCAAGGGACTCTCAAGAGTCTTCTCCAACATCACAGTTCAAAAGCATCAATTCTTCGGCGCTCAGCCTTCTTCGCCGTCCAACTCTCACATCCATACATGACCACAGGAAAAACCATAGCCTTGACTAGACGGACCTTAGTCGGCAAAGTAATGTCTCTGCTTTTGAATATACTATCCAGGTTGGTCATAAGTTTTCTTACAAGGAGTAAGCGTCTTTTTATTTCATGGCTGCAGTCACCATCTGCAGTGATTTGGGAGCCCCAAAATATAAAGTCTGACACTGTTTCTACTGTTTCCCCATCTATTTCCCATGAAGCGATGGGGCCAGATGCCATGATCGTCGTTTTCTGAATGCTGAGCTTTAAGCCAACTTTTTCACTCTCCTCTGTCACTTTCATCAAGAGGCCTTTTAGTTTCTCTTCACTTTCTGCCATAAGGGTGGTGTCATCTGCATATCTGAGGTTATTGCTATTTCTCCCAGCAATCTTGATTCCAGCTTGTGTTTCTTCCAGTACAGCGTTTCTCATGATGTACTCTGCGTTTAAGTTAAATAAGCAGGGTGACAATATACAGCCTTGACGTACTCCTTTTCCTATTTGGAACCAGTCTGTTGTTCCATGTCCAGTTCTAACTGTTGCTTCCTGACCTGCATACAGATTTCTCAAGAGGCA
>SJXQ01001138.1:0-16592 GCA_006408695.1 Aepyceros melampus
ACCAGGAGTAAAGACCTGGCTGGGTTGGGAAGACTGGACTTGGAGCTCCTACTGCTGTTTCTAGAGTGCCCACCTTGTGGGGCTTTGGTTATCCCTGCAGGAATAGGGTCAAACTCATCTTCTGCCACCTTGTCCGAGCCCTCAGAGACATCGAAAGCTGAGATGAGATTACTATCTTCTGCAGCTTTATGGACAGAGCATATGCTTGAGAAATGTGAGCCTGTAACCTATGTGTGCCTATAACCTAAGAAGTTTGTGACTTCTCTAGGCCTCAGATTCCTCATTTGTAGAATGATGATAACAACAGTGTACTTGTCTTGTTGTCTGATGTTGTGGGAATCAAGTCATAGATGGTTGATTGAGAGATGGTTGAGAGATGGCTATGGGCCAAACTCTTTCAGAAGGTCCATAGAGGGGTTAGAAAGCAGAGAGTGATCAATCAGGGAATCTTCCCTGGCGAGAGAATCTGTGCAGTTTGAGGTCACAGATTTTGTCTGAGAAGGGAGGCACTGAGGCACCAGGGGCTCCAGGCCTGGTATCAGACTCTCAACAGAAATGTCAGCTTTTTCAATCAAAAGTGCTCCCAAAGGGATCTTCTTTATCCACATCTTCTTTATCCATATCCATATCTCTGTTGACAGATATTTATGTTGCTTCCTTAAGAAGCATTTTTAAACCACCTATGTCTTGATTCTCACATCAGACAACAAGACAAATATACTGTTGTTATTATCATCTAACAAATGAGGAATCTGAGGCCTAGATAAGTCACACATCTCTTAGATTATAAGCACACAAAGCAAACTTAGGCCTGCAGCCCTGATGTCCAGTCCTTTCTTTCGATTATACATTTTCTCAAGCATGTCAGATCTATCCTAGGACAAGCAGATATTCCAGAATAGCAGTTCCATCATGACTGGCAAGGCCAGTTTGACATGGAAAGAGATTAGGAAAAAGCATTTTAATGAGCCTCGCCAGCTGTTGCTTCAGATGTAAAAAATAGTTGAAAGGACAAGAGCCTACAACAGAAAAATGACCACTGTAGCACAGAAATTGTTCAAGTGGTTATCATAACTGCATTCTCACACTAACTCTCCCACAGCTCTATTTGATGAACAAAGAAGTGAAAGCTCATAGGAAGGAATCAGTGGTGCTCTGTCAGCAGTATGTGACAGAGCTGAGGTTTCAACGGTCTAATATCAAAACTGAATCTCTTAAAATGCTTCAAGACATAACAGAACCCACTCATGTAATAAAATAATCAGATCTTGCCATACAACAAAAGACCTGTGCAATACGTGAACTGTAGTGAGTGACACAGCACTGACGATCAGTGCTCACACTGCATGAACTACACAGACTTTAACTGACATCAATAGGTAGCAATTGCTAATTTTTTTTGTGACAAATGTATACACATGTTCTCAAGTTAACTTCTCCCATTTTTATTTTTTGCAAAACAAAATTTCTTAGATTCACACACCTTCAAATATTCATATTAATCTACTAAAGTTAAAAATCTTAGTTTTGAAAGAGAATCTGGAGATTTAAGCAGAAGTACTGCCACTAAAGTGACTTTCCTGGTGGCTCAGATAGTAAAGCATCTGCCTACAACGCGGGAGACCTGGGTTTGATCCTTGGATTGTGAATACCCCCTAGAGAAGGAAATGGCAACCTACTCCAGCATTTTTGCCTGGAAAATCCCAAAGACAGAGGAGCCTAGTAGGTTACAGTCCATGGGGTCGCAAAGAGTTGGACACGACTGAGTGACTTCACTTTCACTGTCACTGACACTAAAATACCCATTGTTGGACTTTACCATATTCAGTTAAATTAAGACATTTGTATATAACTCATTTTTTACAGATCATTGTGGGATAGAATGGAGAATGTAATGGCAACCCACTCCAGTACTCTTGCCTGGAAAATCCCATGGATGGAGGAGCCTGGTATTATGAAGTAATCTAGAGATGATTTTGGAGAAGACAATGGCAACCCACTTTGACTGTGTGGATCACAACCAACTGTGGAAAATTCTTCAAGAGATGAAGACCACCATACCTGCCTCCTAGGAGAAGGCAACGGCACCCCACTCCAGTACTCTTGCCTGGAAAACCCCATGGACGGAGGAGCCTGGTGGGCTGCAGTCCATGCGGTCGTTAAGAGTCTGAAACGACTGAGCAACTTCACTTTCACTTTTCGCTTTCATGCATTGGAGAAGGAAATGGCAGCCCACTCCAGTGTTCTTGCCTGGAGAATCCCAGGGATGGTGGAGCCTGGTGGGCTGCCGTCTATGGGGTCGCACAGAGTCAGACACGACTGAAGCGACTTAGCAGCAGCAGCAGCAGTGGGACAGAAAATAAAGAATTTCTTAAGAAAATAAATATTTTCTATGAATATCTGTTCCCTAATTTGTAGGCTAATTATGAAATGCACATCATATAGTTTTCTTAAATAAATCTCAATATAATTTCAGGTAAAGCGGTTTGTTTAGTAAGGAAGAGTGATCATAATAGCTAATGTTTATCAAGCACTAGACATTGCACTAGGCAAGTTACATTTACATCTTCACATTCAAATTTCAAAACATCTTTGTGCCACAGGTACTATTATTTGTCCTAAATAACAGACTTACAAATGATAAATAAGTAACCCATGTTCACATTGCTACTAAATGGAATAATCAGAACTTAAATTCATAGTGCTTTCAACAACCATGAATCATGCTTCTTATGGAGTACTTACAAAGATTATACAGTAAAAGAAATAATTATAAACATTTTTATATTCTTTGCCAGAATGTATTATTTCCCATAGTTTTCAAAAAAGATTGTATCTTTCCTAAGCTGTAGCAAGTATTCAGTTCAGTTCAGTCGCTCAGTCGTGTCTGACTCTTTGAGACCCCATGAATTGCAGCACGCCAGGCCTCCCTGTCCATCACCAACTCCCGGAGTTCACTCAAACTCATGTCCATTGAGTCGGTGATGCCATCCAGCCATCTTACAAGNAAGCTGTAGCAAGTATTCAGTTCAGTTCAGTCGCTCAGTCGTGTCTGACTCTTTGAGACCCCATGAATTGCAGCACGCCAGGCCTCCCTGTCCATCACCAACTCCCGGAGTTCACTCAAACTCATGTCCATTGAGTCGGTGATGCCATCCAGCCATCTTACAAGATATGTTATTAGATTAATGAATATGATTCAATGCCTATTTATTTGGCAAAAATGAATAATTTTTCCTGCACACATTTTCCACCACAATACTCGAAACTGCAAGAATTTTAAACACCCAGAGAGAAACTTCTTAGGAAAGAAAAAGAAATCCATTCAATATAGATTTAATTATAAAGGCATTTAACTGCACTGGTAGTGATCATTACATGGCATTTCACACAACATTAATAGAGAGCCTGTTAGGAAAGATAGATTACTCAGAACTGAAACTCGCTTATGTGTCTCTAAATTATTAGGCATCTACATGTTTCACCTGTTTATTTCTTAAAAATTCAAGTCCAGGCCTGTTCAAAATCCTTTGGGCTGATATCAAATTTTCTTTGGAATTAAGTAGGAATAATCATACCCTACCAAATTTAATATTTTTTCTAAACCAAGTCAGATATATACTAGAAGAGTATAATAGTCAGTTATAAAGAACAACAAGGCACATCATTAAAAATTACTATTTGCATCTCCAATAGATCATTTGTTAATACATTCAATAACTCTCATTAATTTCACTGAAATAAGTATTTTAAGTTATATAACTATTTTAAAAGAAAAGCCATTTGAACTTCATAGTATGCATGCCACATAACACTATTTTAATCACATTAGTGGTGGGATACAAGACCTCAGGGAGGTACTTATAGAAGAAACAAGACAGTATAATAGTGGGCCAAGGACTGTCACTGAAAATTACTTTGACATGTGTAAGAAATGTAATCACAGAGTTGGAGTTAAACTAAGTTATAAGAGATCCAAGTATCAAACCATGATGACCAAATACCAACACAAAGATCAGAAATTAAGGAAGTGTACAGTAAACCAAAAGTCAAGATAAGAGTGAAAAATTAAGTAGAGAAATCTGAGAAAAACAGGGCACCTGCCACCCACCTATGTGTCTCAAGAGACTTAAATCTAAAATATTGGACTGACTTTATTAAATAGACGGCAGAATAACAGAATTGGTGTTGTTTTACTGTGTTAAACCCTTCAGAGCTATACTGACAATAGCTCACCCTATTTATCAATACAAGTGAAAATAAACCCACAGGGAAAGAGTAAAAAAGGAATCTTGTTATTTACTCCAGTTCAGGTCAGTTCAGTTGCTCAGTCATATTCAACTCTGTAACCCCCATGAATCGCAGCATGCCAGGCCTCCCTGTCCATCACCAACACCCAGAGTCCACCCAAAACCATGTCCATTGAGTCGGTGATGCCATCCAGCCATCTCATCCTCTGTCATCCCCTTCTCCACCTCCCCTCAGTCTTTCCCAGCATCAGGGTGTTTTCCAGTGAGTCAGCTCTTTGCATGAGGTGGCCAAAGTATTAGAGTTTCAGCTTCAACATCAGTCCTTCCAATGAATACCCAGGACTGGTCTCCTTTAGGATGGACTGGGTGGACCTCCTTGCAGTCCAAGGGACTCTCAAGAGTCTTCTCCAACACCACAGTTCAAAAGTCCATCCTGAAGGAGATCAACCCTGGGATTTCTTTGGAAGGAATGATGCTAAAACTGAAGCTCCAGTACTTTGGCCACCTTATGCGAAGAGTTGACTCATTGGAAAAGACCCTGATGCTGGGAGGGATTGGGGGCAGGAGGAGAAGGGGACGACCGAGGATGAGATGGCTGGATGGCATCATGGACTCAATGGATATGAGTCTGAGTGAACTCTGGGAGTTGGTGATGGACAGGGAGGCCTGGCGTACTGCAGTTCATGGGGTCACAAAGAGTCAGACACAACTGAGTGACTGAACTGAACTGAAGTGTTTAATAATAGAGCCGTATCATGTCATTTCATATCTGGCTTTTTTACTTATGACAAGTTTAAATTACATATTTATACTTGATTATTGATATTTACATATTTATTGATATTTACAATTTACTAAGTAAATATCATTTCAATGGAATTTTATCAGAGGATCATAAAGATGTTTAGTAAGTCCCATAAGTGTTATGATATAAACCCCATCATGCATAGTAGGCAGTTTTTAATTCTTCATTATCACACATAGTGCTGTGAACATCTTTACAAGTAATACCCTTATTTTGTATTATCTCTTTAGAGTAGATTCTTAGATATGGAATTATAAGGAATTATTGAGCTGAAGAATATTTGAATTTTTTTTACTATGTTGCTTTAAAAGTAAATTTACAATTACTACTTACTCTCCACTAGCAGTGCATAAGTCTGTTTCACTACCTTCTCCCTTATCAATTATCAATTTTCATTTTTAATAATGTGATATATTATCTGATCATTTGAATGTGCATGCTTTTGTTAGTAGAAATGTTGGAGATAGTTTCAGATGTTTAGTGACCACTGAAGTTTCCTTCTTAGTATATATAATTTGTATTTATATCATGTCTAGAACACTCTATGAGACATCAGAATATATTTCTTTCATTTCATATAATTAGTGTTTCAGTGAAATTTTTATGCTGAATAAAACTAATTAACACTAATTTTTAGTGTTAAATATATAACTGGTTCTCATTTCAAGTTTCTATGTTGATTAATGATCTGCGATTGGTCCCAACTGCTCAGTTCATTCATTGGTTCATCCTTGAGGAAAAGTCGGAGATGCGGAGTATGGGCAAACCAGCTGCAAAACCCATAAAAATGACTAGCATTTACCCATACAGTGCCAGGCATTGTTGGACCTTTCACATATTAGCTGACTTAATCCTCACAAAAACTCTAAAGGCAGAAACTATTATTCCATTTATACATGAGGCTCAGAGGAGTTAAGTAACTTCACCAAGGTCATCTAGCAAGCCAGATTCACACCCAGACTCTGAAGTCTGGTTACAGAATTCATAATCACTCTGCTTTCTGGCTACTATGAAAAATTTGAAACAAGAAAGTCTCAACAAGAACCAGAAGGAAAATGAATAATTGTGAGAAAATTAAGAGAAAGAATATTCAAACATAATTTATAATTTTTGCACAGGAAAAAATAAAAGATGTGTGATCCCTACAAACTCCTGAAAAAAAAACTTCTTCCTTAAAAAAAAAAACCTGGAAAACCATAAGCATCACAAACAAAAAGGATGTGGGGAATAATACCTACTTTGAAGATTAACATGAAAATGAAGACAAAAACAGCAACAGATCAGAGCTGTTTCTTTTAGAATCTTAAATATGAATGATTTAATGAACTTCCCTTGTGGCTTAGCTGAAGAATCCACTCACAATGTGGGAGACCTGGGTTCGATCCCTGGGTTGGGAAGATCCCCTGGAGAAGGGAAAGGCTACCCACTCCTGTATCCTGCCTGGAGAATTCCATGGACTGTATAGTCTGTGGGGTCGCAAAGAGTCAGACATGACTGAGTGACTTTTACTTTCACTGGGTGAAAGAGGAAATCGAAATAATGCAGTCGTGAGTGAAGGAGAGAAAATGTTAGAATAGCACAGCCCAAATAAACGGAGCCCATCAACCATTCACAGTCATGCAAGAGGTGACAACAGACTAGATAGCATAGCACCCTAATCTGCAAACAGCAGAATGCCGACCACACAGAAGAGAGCCACAGGAATCAGACGCAATTCAATTTGGAAAGAAGATTCTTCTTAGATGAAAAAAAGATTGGCAGAGGCCGTGAAGAGCCTCTCAGGAGCAATCCTACAAGCAAAGCAGCTGCTTATATTTGTAAACTATAAAAACCTATTGCAGATAACCCAAAATAAAGCAAGCTTTCATTCAAAGAAAAGAACTGCAAAAAGACCTTGTTTTTTTTAAATTTATTTAAACCCTAGAGAAAGCACTAGAAAGAAGTCAATTCAATAGTGAGAGTCTATCTCTCCCTCAAAAATGAGTTCAAAGTTATTTCAACCATAATAAGAAAAATATAGAGTGAAAGTTCAAAAAATATCTTAGAACTGCATAAAAGATGAACTAAATATGAAGAGATTTTTAGTCTTAAAAAAAAAAGCAAGTGTCCTAACTATACCACAAAAAAATGAAAAGTGTGTTTTCTTTTATCAATTTCTTTCTTTTTAAATTTATTTTATTTTTATTTATTTGGCTGCAGTGAGCATATGGGATCCACCTTCCTGACCAGGGATCAAACCCAGGCCCACTGCACTGGAAGGCAGACTCTTAACCACTGGACCACCAAGGAAGTCCCCTCCTGCTATCTCTTGAGTTACTAAAGTAATATCTTACCTATTCTTAGCTCATTCATCTGGCAAATCACTGCAGCAGTCAATCTGGGGACAGACTCAGGAGGATGAAGTCAGAGAATGAGTACCGTGGTCCGGGTGGGGTTAGTCTATGAGCCAAGGTTTGGGTGGGATTAGAAAGAGGAAAGGAGAAGGCGATGGCACCCCACTCCAGTACTCTTGCCTGGAAAATCCCATGAACAGAGGAGCCTGGTGGGCTCTGGTCCGTGGGGTCGCTAAGAGTCGGACACGACTGAGCGACTTCACTTTCACTTTTCACTTTCATGCATTGGAGAAGGAAATGGCAACCCACTCCAGTGTTCTCGCCTGGAGAATCCCAGGGACGGGGAAGCCTGGTGGAACCCCGTCTATGGGGTCACACAGAGTCGGACACGACTGAAGCGACTTAGCAGAAAGAGGAAAAAGTGAGGGACACTGGACTTGGAGCTGTGAGGGTTTAAGGCCAAGACTGACATTTTCATCCTGTTCCTATGGTCTGCTCTATGTGCTGTGCTGTGCTAAGTCACTTCAGTCATGTCTGACTCTTTGTGACCCTATGGACTGAAGCCTGCCAGGCTCTTCTGTCCATGGTATTCTCCAGACAAGAATAATGGAGTGGGCTGACCTGCCCTCCTCCAGGGGATCAAACCCATGTCT
Organism: Aepyceros melampus; assembly: GCA_006408695.1. Lineage (NCBI taxonomy): Eukaryota > Metazoa > Chordata > Mammalia > Artiodactyla > Bovidae > Aepyceros > Aepyceros melampus. Next base: position 8,042 of record SJXQ01001138.1, read on the forward strand.
GACCCAGAAATCAAACCCTCATCTCCTGTGTCACCTGCATTGCAAGGCAGATTCTTAACCACTGGAGCTTCAGGGAAGTCCCAAACCTTTGATTTTTAGATCAGCTAGGTTCTGTCACTGGGGTGGTTACTGTTTCTTCTCCCTGCAAGTTGAGAGGAACAGAGTCTACTTTGCAAAGCAGTTGACCATAGTCACTTCTCTTGGTGGCAATTCCTGGGTGAGAGTCTTGTGTGCCACTTGGCCTTCCCTGTGGAGCCTGATGGGAACTGTGGGTCCTGAGAACAGGGGTGAGAGTGGGACAAGTGGATTTTGCAGTTAGTGAATGGGCCAGAAGTAGGTAAGTACTCTTAAATGGTGTGATAATGGCCATCTATGATGCTAAGTCCTTCAGTTGTTTCTAACTCTTCGTGACCCCATGGACTATAGCTCGCCAGGCTCCTCCATCCATGGAATTCTCCAGGCAAGAATACTGGAGAGTGTTGCCATGCCCTCCTCCAGGGGATCTTCCTGACCCAGGAATCAAACCCATGTCTCTTATGTCTCCTGCTTTGGCAGACTGATTATTTACCACTAGTGCCACCTGGGAGGCCCCATCTGCTCTATTCATCTGCTATTAATAACTTGGTCAGAGGAAGGAGATGAAATATTAGGCTGGGTAAGAAACGGGGAAAGGAGAGTCACCTCTCTCCTCATTGACATATTGACTCACTCGTGACTTGGAAAAAAAGCAAGCCTCTTAGGGGAGTAGGTTGGGATCTTTTTACTGGTGATAAAAGCAAAGACGGTAAACAACCCCCACCTCCTGCCCCCAAAAGATAAAGTGATACATTACCTTCTGCCTTGTTATTGCAGTTGACAATTGAATATTCTTATATCCTGTCCCCATCCTTCCAATAAATTCACCCTTTAATTATTATAAAATCAATAGGCAAAGTTTAAATTATGATTATTTGAGTATTGTACTATACTGTATGTATTGCACTATAGTCATGCAATAGAAATGTAGTATGATTATACTTTCTTTCTTGCATAACTTCTTTTGTACATAAACCCCAAATCCCTGTTTTTATTTCATTCACAAATTTATTTAATATTTGATTCATTTTCATATATTTTTAAAAATCTTAAATCTTCCCAACCTCCAGTGGTCTTTCCACATGGTTAAATATATCAAATAATATACCAGTTCCACCTTCTTGGAACTCCCCGTTTTCCTGTTCTTCCTCACCCCTCCCTTTCCCCAGTGATTAGATCTTTGTTCTCTAGACTTCATACATGGTTTGAAGCCCTGTGACTTGCTTTCGGCTTTATACCAAGGATATCCTCCTCTCTTGTGTTGGGTTCTAGATCCCCTGAATCATGGATACAATTTTCCATTCTATTTTTATCTTATCCTCTAATTTAGTAGAGTACATAGTAGCTTCCTTAAAAGGCATGTGAAATGTAAAACGTTTTCTCATTTGCATGTCTGAAAAATGTCTTTATTCAACTCTAATATTTGATTTATAGTTTTCTGAATATAAAATCTTAGATTGAAAACTATATTCTTTGCTCAGATATTTGAAAACATTTACTCCTTCCCCTTAATTTACTTTTTTAAAATTTGATGTTTTAATTGAAGCATAATTGCTTTATAGAATTTTGTTGTTTTCTGTCAAACCTCTATAGGAATCAGTCATAGGTATATATATATCCTCTCCCTCTTGAACCTCCCTCCTATCCCCTCCCCATTCCACCCCTCTAGGTTGATACAGAGCCCCTGTTTGAGTTTCCTGAGACATACAATGAAGTCCCATTGGCTATCTACTTTACATATGGTAATTTAAGTTTCCACGTTACTCTTCATACATCTCACTCTTTCCTCCCCTCTCCCCATGTCTGAAAGTCTGTTCTCTATGTCTGTTTCTCCATTGCTGCCCTGCAAATAAATTCTTTGGTACCATCTTTCTAGATTCCGTATATATGCATTAGCACATGATATTTATCTTTCTCTTTCTGACTTACCTCACTCTGTACAATAGGTTCTAGTTTCATCCACCTCATTAAAACTGATTCAAACGTGTTCCTTTTTATGCCTAAGTAATATCCCATTGTGTATATTTACTTTTAAGAATAGCATACATTCAGGAATGTGCACATATCAAAACTGTATAGATTCATGAATTTTTATAAACTGAACACACTCCTGTAACCAGGACCTAAGTCAAGTAAAAGTCTTCTTAGACGTAATATAAAAATCAAGACCCATAAGGGAAAAAATGGATAAATTGATTTTCATCAAAAATAAAAACTTTTTTTTGGTAAAAGAGCTGTTAAAAAGGTGAAAAAAGCAAACCAAATTTTTCTCATTGAGTAGCAGAAAATATTTGTGAGTTACACATCCAAAATATATAAAGAATTCTCTAAACCCAAAAATAAGCAACGAATTCAATCAGAAAATGGACAAAATATTTAAATAATTATAGCTGATGGCAAATACATTAAAAAAAAAAAGATTTAACATTGTTCATTAGGGACATGCAAATTATAACCACAATAAGCTACCATCATATACCTATTTTGGTTAAAAATTTTTTAAATGGTTAAAATAAAAAATACTGATAGTACCAAATGCCGCCAAGGGCATAGAGACATTGGATCGCTCATTTGCTGCGAATATAAAATGGTTAGAGCCACTCTGGAAAATTGTTAGGCAGCTTTAAAAACAATTAAACATACATTTATCAAATGACCCACTAATTGGATTCCTGGGCAGGTGTCCTGGAGAAATAAAAACATAAATTCACACAAAAATTTGTACATAGATGTTCATGGTAGCTTTATATGTAATAGCCCCAAACTGGAAACAACCCAAATGTCTTTCAACAGATGAAGAGCTAAATAAACTGTGGGACAAAATAAAATGGTAATAGAATACTACTTAGCAACATAAAGAAACTATTGATACATAGAACAACTTGGATCTATCTCAGGAGTGTTATGCTCAGTAGAAAAAGCCAATCTCAAAAGTTTACACGTATAATAACACCATTTATATGACATTCTTGAAGTGATAAAATAATAGAGATGGAGAACAAATCAGTGGTTGCCTGGAATTAGCGGAGAGACCATGGCAAGTAAGAGAGTAGTAAGGGAGTTCCTTTGTGGTAACAGAACAGTTTTGTATCTCCACTGAAGATTTAGGGGATAAAATGTCACAGAACTATGCACACAGGCACACACAAACAGAAGAAAGAAGAAGGAATGCACGTTAAAAACTAGTGAAATCCAAGGAAGGTCTTTGATCTAATTCTATTGTGTTGTTGGGTTAATGTCAATTTTCTAGTTTAGACAATCAGCTATAGTTATAATAACTCCCACTGAGGAAAGCTGGTAAAGGTTATACAGGAATTCTCTGTACTATTTTTACCAGTTCTTATGAATCTATAGTTATTTCAGATTCTTTTTACTTAAATTTTTGGTATTTGTTTTCTTTATTGTTTTAGAATAATTTTTGGAAAGAGAAAGATACAAAAAGATCTTACTACACTATCTCTAAAACTCTTCATATTGTTTCCATCTATTATAGTCCATACCTCATTAACTTGTAAAAATAAACACATTTGTGGGTCATATTCTTTTTACCAATAAAATATAGAGTAGTAATTTTTAAAAAATTGTCACCATTGTGCAGCATGTGGGATCTTAGTTTCCCAACCAGGGATTGAACCCAGGGCCCCCAACTTTGCTCCCACTCCCACCCCTGCAGTGAAAGCATTGAACCACTAAAGGGAACCACTAAAGGGAATTCCTATAGAGTTGTAATATTTTTAACTCTTTGGACTATGTTAAATTTTATAAAAATTCAAAAAATACAAATGAGTGTACAGTACAAAGTTCTTCTCCATTTCAGTCCTTTTAGGCAACCACTGTTAACAGTTTATTATACATTTAGGAAATCATTCCATCATTTTCTATGGGTCATAATGTTTGTTACTAGTACTGTTACTATACTTTGTGAAGTTATTCATCATGGGCAGGGGGCAATGACCAGGACCAAGAGGAAGCACCTCCTTGGTGGTATCCTAGGATGGATTTGACATGAACAGAATAATGATTTTCTCTTCTTTCACATTAACATGCATAAAGACAAACTACATTTTATTATTTAGCATGGATTCAGCTGCAACAATATTCTATGGTATACACATTCACGCATAATGTATGAGACTCAGAATTGACTAGCTAATTACTGCCTTGAGATTAAACTCATGAAGTACTATGATTAATTGTGCTTTAAGTTTCCTTATAATCACATTTAAATATATAATTATAATATGTTTGTTATAAATATTCAAGCAACTTGAATGAAGTGGATACAAATGAAGTAAATGTAGATGCAGTAGGTTATCCCTTTTTCTGTTAGTTTTTCTATTTAAAGGTTAGAGCATCTTACCTCACTGCTGCTGATGCTCTGCAAGATTTATTTTGATTTTTAGTAACTGTCATCATATCAGTTGGAGAAGAGTTTGTATCATGACAAACGTCAAGCAATGATTCAGCATGTCTTTCTGCCAAAAGAAACATAATAATGTGTTTTGATAAGCTGTATCTCCATCAATCTCACAGCAACATCTAGCACTAGGTTCTAAAAGTGAGTTCCATTTTCTTCAAAATTTTCTTGAAATAGTGATCTGGGATCCTGAGGAAGCTTTGGGCCATAATTTTCACTGGACAAAAGGAGTCCACAGAATGAATGCGTTTTGTTTGTTTGTTTTTTAAAAAGGGGGCAATGTTGCTAAGTGTAACCCCTAATAAGGGACTGGGAATTATATTTGCACTATAGTTGCCGAAGACAAAAGTGCTCAGCTGCTTGGAGCACCTTTCCTGTCTAGTGCTTGAAGCCACATTAAATTGACAGAGTTCTGAACACCAAACAATGAAGTCCCAGTTAGTTCCTGGGGGACACTGTTCTCTTACATATCCTTCTCCTGTTATCTTGACTTTTTCAGATAAGCGTGCACTCTACCGTGAAAACTTCTTCCTCTTGCATGTCTTCCTATTTCATTGATCTTATGAGTGATACAAAATTGAATGAGTGATCTCTACTCATAGCCTGCATTTCTTCACCATATTTTCTTTCTTCACTCTTTGCAACCTTTCTACTGTCTCCGTCCTACCACTGAAACCCTCACTTTCTTACCACATCTGCTTTGTAAACTCTTTTCCAATTTGATGCTGCTTCCCACCCCTTCTTCTTGCAGTTCTCTCCTAATTTTCCTCCTTCCTTCCTTATGCCTGAGTCCATGTGTACCTTCTCTGCCCAGCCCCTGCAATTTTCTCACCATCATCGATCCTTTAGTGATCTCACCTACTCTCAGATCTTCACAGTCTCCTTGTAGCGAACTTGCAAAGAAACTCATCAATCCATCTTATCCAGTCCTTTCCCACAAGCCCTGGCCTACAGAAAATTGCTACTTTGAAGGTCACAAGTTCTCATCAAATGGTGTTTTAGAACCCATTACCTTCAACATGGGCACCAAGCCATAGTGTTCTCTTGTTAATTGTATTTCTACCTCCCCACTTCCTAGTGCTGAATCTTTGGAATCATGTTTAACTCAAGCCTCTCAACTCTGGTCTATATGTTTCCTCTATCAACTTTCCACCACTATATTCTGTGAATTCTTTCATATTCTCTTAAACTCACATACCTAGCACCTCTCAGGCCCATTACACGCCACATCCAAAGTCTCTTTTCCTGATCCTTGCAACCACGCATGGGTACATCTATAGTTTCTTAATAGAGCTTGCTTGGCATGAATCTCTTCCTCTCCTAAAACATGGCTTTCATGGTTCTCTGTCTTAAAATTCCTCAGTGACTCTATTTCATTGAAAAAAAAAAGTATTGTCCTTCAGTCTGCCATGTAATGAGTCTTTGATGGTCTCAGTCTCTTTGTGTGTCTAATCTTCTTGTATTCCTTTCCCCTGATGTAACTGTTGGTTCTGTTGGTTCCAGCATTAGAGAACCACAGCAAGTCCTTCTTCCCCTTCAAGTTTATAACAACCTCTTTCTCCTCTGACTGATGTGGTGTGTCCCTGACTGTACTGAACAGTTTCAAAAGTTTGGACCACATCTTAGCCATCTTTGCCTATCTCAGAGTACTTAACTCTGGATCTTATACAAAGTCCCTGGTCTATAAATAGCTATTCACTTGATTTCTTTTTTTTTAAATTTAATTAAAGTATCTATTTACAATGTTGTGCTAACATCTACTGTACAACAGAGTGATTCAGTTACACACACATATATACATTTTAGCTTGACTTCTTTGAGAGGATCCATCAAATACATGTAAAAAACAAAAGTTGTCTAATAAGGCTTTTATAGTTAGAGAATTTCAAAAGTGAAATAAAAATATTACCTGGTTTTGGCATAGAATTCATTAAAATGTCCAATAACTGCTGTTTTCTGAAACTCTCTATTTGTGACACATAATGTATTGCTGATTTTCCACTAAAATCACAGAGTTAGGATCTCTAGGAAGAATAGAATCAACATCAAAGACTACTGAGTTAAATCTATTGAAAAAGAAAACCAATATGAGAGGGAAAATATTGACATCAAATAAATAAAAATAATTTTGTATAGTTTGGGGATATCAATAATGAATTCAAAATGCATCAGAGACAGAGAAAATCTTCAAGATTTTTAACTGAATGGAATATGTTGCATATTTTACACCACTTCTAGTCTAAAAACATTCTAATAATTTGCTGAAAATTTTCAACTTTGGACAAGAAGTTTCATAATTCTTTATTAATGCATAAAGCAAGTAAAGATAAAAACATCTTGATAAACTGTTGTCTTATCATCCCAAATAGCTGGCTTCCTTGATTTTTCTTCTCAGTGTTTTAGCTAACTGCTTATTCTCAACATTTCTATTTCTTAATGCTAATAGTGAGCTCTTTTATTATTCAAAATAGAATAATGCTAGTAGAATGGCCTAGCATTTCACCTTGAAATTAAACTGACATACTTATTTCGCAGGCTCTTGGTTGAGTGGAGTGATCTTATCGTAGAGCCTCTGTATGATTTTTTCATTCCTCTTGTCCTGTGATTGTTAAGCCCCATGGCTGATCTTAGAGTTCCTTGCATCAGTGCAAATCTCCTGTCTATGCTGCTATGGATCCTAGAATTAGACATCAGCTCAAAGAGGTCCAGAAGGTAAATGATGGGAACTCTGTTTACAGATTATGGTGAGGGAAACAATGGTTAGACTTGCTTCACTAGTCACATTCTGTTTTTATTGCCTGTGTGGCATGTGAGATCTTTGTTCCCCAACCAGGGCTTGAACCACACCCTCTCCAGTGGAAGCACAGAGTCTTAACCACTGGACCACTAGAGAAGTCCCAGGTTAATGTTTTATGATCTATAATAATATTCTTAGGGCTTTTTCTCCCTCCATGCTCACAGTTCAAAATAATTATTATTGGTCCAAGAATCAAAGGACTGCCACTAACCTTAATACATGGCCTTAGGCAAGTCACTTGCTCTCTGGGACCTTGCTCAGTTCAGTACAATTCAGTCGCTCAGTCATGTTCGACTCTTTGCATCCCCATGGACTGCAGCATGCCAGGCCTTCCTGTCCATCATCAACTCCTGGAATTTACTCAAATTCATGTCCATCAAGTCGGTGATGCCATCCAACCATCTCATCCTCTGTGGTCCCCTTTTCCTCTCACCTTCATTCTTTCCCAGCATCAGGGTCTTTTCAAATGAGTCAGTTCTTTGCTTCAAGTAGCGAAAGTACTAGAGTTTCAGCTTCACCATCAGTCCTTCCAATGAATATTCAGGACTGATTTCCTTTAACATGGACTAGTCAGATCTTCTTACAGTCCAAGGAACTCTCAAGAGTCTTCTCCAATACCACAGTTCAAAAGTATCAATTCTTTGGCTCTCAGGTTTCTTTATAGTCCAACTCTTACATCCATACATGACTGCTGGAAAAACTATAGCTTTGACTAGATGGGACTTTGTTGGCAAAGTAATGTCTCTGTTTTTTAATATGTTGTCTAAGTTGGTCATAATTTTTCTTCATTTAATTTCATAGCTGCAGTCACCATCCTCAGTGATTTTGGAGCCCCCCAAAATAAAGTCTGTCACTGTTTCCATTGCTTCTCCATCTATTTGCCATGAAGTGATGGGACCAGATGCCATGATCTTAGTTTTCTGAATGTTGAGTTTTAAGCCAACTTTGTCACTCTCCTCTTTCACTTTCATCAAGAGGCTTTTTAGTTCTATGCTTTCTGCCATAGGGTAGTGTCATTTGCATATCTGAGGTTATTGATATTTCTCCCAAAAAACTTACTTCAGCTTGTGCTTCATCCAGCCTGACATTTTGCATGATGTACTCTGAGTTTCAGTTCAGTTGATCAGTTGTGTCCAACTCTTTGCGACCCCATGAATCGCAGCACACAGGCCTCCCTGTCCATCAACTCCTGGAGTTCACTCAAACTCATGTCCATCGAGTTGGTGATGCCATCCAGCCATCTCATCCTCTGTTGTCCCCTT
>SJXQ01001139.1:0-84473 GCA_006408695.1 Aepyceros melampus
CTGAAGCTCCAGTACTTTGGCCACCTCATGCGAAGAGTTGACTCATTGGAAAAGACCCTGATGCTGGGAGGGATTGGGGGCAGGAGGAGAAGGGGACGACCGAGGATGAGATGGCTGGATGGCATCATGGACTCGATGGACGTGAGTCTGAGTGAACTCCGGGAGTTGGTAATGGACAGGGAAGCCTGGATTGCTGCTATTCATGGGGTCACAAAGAGTCAGACACGACTGAGCGACTGAACTGAACTGAACTGAACTGGTAAGCTAATATGAATAGTGTAATAGTAAGTACAGGAGTAAAAACTGAATAAAAGTGCACTGGATTATCAACGGGCAGTTAGGACACAGAGACAAAGATTAGGAGAACATTCTTTCAATGACTATGGATTTCTGGAGAATAACAGCAGCGCCACAAAGGAACATGAGAGCTTATAAAAAAGAAAGAGTAACTTAGAAAGTTATAATGGGTATTTTATTATTTCCTTCTGATTAGCTAGTTCTTAATGAAAAAAATCTTACTATAACTGTGTCCTATGTAGAGATTTTAGGAGAGTTTGGTAAACAAAGCATATGTAAGTTCTAAGATGACGAGTAAAATGTAAGATTGCAATAAGAGAAACAAAACAAAACAGCGAAGTCTTGGAGAAGGCCAATGTGCATGTATGAATGTACGTGTTATTTTTTTACCATGTGCTTCAGCTAAATGAATATAAGTTTTCAAATAAGTCCAAAAGGTAATAAGTTCTGAGTCTTTTCATAATAAAAATATAATTTTCTTTACTTTTGAAATAGAAAAATTAAATAATTATATCATCATTAATTGGAGAAGGAAATAAGACCCCACTCCAGTATTCTTGCCTGGAGAATCCCAGAGAAAGAGGAGCCTGGCAGGCTACAGTCCATGAGGTCACAAGAGTTAGACACGACTGAGCAACTAAACCACCACCACCAGCATGATCATTAATATTTGAATGTTAAAGGATACACATTTGCTAAAACTGTAAGATACTGAGTCTTTTCATAATAAAAATATAATTTTCTTTACTTTGAAACAGAAAAATTAAATAATTATATCATCATTAATTAGAGAAGGAAATAAGACCCCACTCCAGTATTCTTGCCTGGAGAATCCCAGAGAAAGAGGAGCCTGGCAGGCTACAGTCCATGAGGTCACAAGAGTTAGACACGACTGAGCAACTAAACCACCACCACCAGCATGATCATTAATATTTGAATGTTAAAGGATACACATTTGCTAAAACTGTAAGAGAATGCTTTATCATCAGGAAAATAGTCATTTTAAACCTGAAAATTTTAACAAATGTGAAAAAGGTAATAGTCCAGAAACAGATATTTGTGTATGTATCTTATTTATGCAGTAGGCCACAGAAAGCTACAATTCTGCACCTAATGCAATGTCATAGTTTATAATGAATATATTGACCTTTTAATCCCTTTGGTTTTTTTTAGCAAACCTTTTTGGAAATCGGAATAAATTTCTGAAAAAAGTGAAGATAGTTCTGAAATGACATTATAAGGTTCACAGAATCCAATATTTCCTTTTTCTAAGTTTTTTTTAAAACATAATGTTCAAATCAATTGCCCATGATTAAAATTAGTTTAAGAATTTCTGTTAAAATTATCAGACTCTTCTTGACAGGGAGAAAAGAGGTTCTATAATCCTATACCACCATTATATAGATAATTGAATGAGAAAGAAATTAAGTCATGTGCGCTAATCAATCTAACCTCTGAATTCCAAAGTTACTACTTGAAATGACATTATAAGGTTCACAGAATCCAATATTTCCTTTTTCTAAGTTTTTTTTAAAACATAATGTTCAAATCAATTGCCCATGATTAAAATTAGTTTAAGAATTTCTGTTAAAATTATCAGACTCTTCTTGACAGGGAGAAAAGAGGTTCTATAATCCTATACCACCATTATATAGATAATTGAATGAGAAAGAAATTAAGTCATGTGCGCTAATCAATCTAACCTCTGAATTCCAAAGTTACTACTCATTAGTCCCAGAGCCTTGCATGGAATGCATGATTCTGCCTTCTGTTACTAACCTCCATGCATCTCTGATGTTACTTAAGCATACTCCATAGTTACATCTTGATGTTTTCTAAAAAAAAATCTTTAAACAAGAAGTCCCCAACCTTTTTGGCATCACAGACTGGTTCTGTGGAAAATATTTTTTCCACAGACATTGGAGGGGTATGGGTTCAGGATAATTCAAGTACATTACACTTATTGTGCACTTTAGTTCTATTATTATTACATTGTGATATATAATGAAATAATTATACAACTCACCATAATGCAGAATCAGTGGGAGTCCCAAACTTGTTCTCCTGCAACTAGATGGTCCCATCTGGAGGTGATGGGAGAGAGTGGCATTCAAAGTGTGTTGTTTATGTCCAGTCTCCTCCACAATCTCATTTTGGTTGCTATCACCACAGGATACCCTGCTTCACAAAGATAAGATGTTGGAAATGGAAGTGGAGTTTTCAGTGCTCTTGCAGCAATCTTGGGATATTCCACCTTGACTTTAATCTAGAATGTATGGAGATTTGACATTGTCTCAAACACTTTTAAGGTCAGCTTCATTTTACGATCTGAAACAGCTGATCCTGTTCTAGTATGGACAAAGTTGATTCACCTGGTTTATTCACAGTCAGGTCATAGATCCAGTCCTTCCCAGTTTTGGATCTTTGGTGGGAAGGAAGTAATGCTCAAACTGTTTTGAAAACTAAGATAGGTGATCATGAACCAGCTGGGAGAAAGAAGGCCTTGGATCAGTCTCTTTCAAAATCTCTACTAATGTTTGAAACATGTTAACAGCCCCAAGAATCACTCACTGCCCCCAAGATTCCAGTTTGACTTTGACTGAAGCCACTTTATCTGCTGACTTGAACACAGTTCTCATTCTCCTTGCTGGAGATAGATTGAGTTCACAGAGTGGGTTGAATATACCACATGAGTAAGCAAGTTTTGTGACCCATTCTGCATCAGTGAAATGTGCTGCCAGTGATGACTTTTTTTTCTATATCTCTGGAGTGGCTGTTGTAACCCAAAAACTCTGAGCAGTGGTCTGCCTTTAGAAAGCCACCTCACTTCTATGAATGAGAGAAAATGAGGGTGCTCTGTGTCCATCTCCTCACAGAGCTGTGCAAAAAAAAAAAAAAAAAAAAAATCAGTTAAGGGCTTGTACTTTAATGCAGTTGCTAATTTTAATCATATCCTGCAAAACGTTATTAACTTCAGGTGACATTTTTAGGTTAGCCAGCCTTTCTCTATGGATGACACTATACGTAGACTCACACTCAGAAGTAACATCTTTGACGTGAGCAGTGAAACCAGACAGCCAGCCAGTCACGGTGGCTGTTTAATCCATGAATACACTGACACAGAATGACCAATTCAGTTTTTCTGATATGTAATCAGCTGCAGCTGTGGTACTGGTTGACAACAAAAGTGCACATGGCATACATAGCCTCACGCATATCCTTTTGAAAAGTAGATCACACAAAACCATTGTTGCCTTTTTGTCAACATCAGTAAACTCGTCACCTGGATTGTGTACCATGGAGACTCATTCATCCTCTCTAACAACTATGGCTCAGTATCCTCTGCTATTTTACCAACTTGTCTAGCTTTGGTTCTAGCCAAGAGAGGAAAATGTGCCACTTTTTGAACTGTAGACTCTCCTAAAATTTCTTGACACATGTCTTAGCAGCACACAGGAAAAAGTCTTCCCCTAAATAAAGGACTTCTTAGCTTTAGCAATGGAGGTAGTCACAAGAGTGATGCTCTCAATGCAGACACATTTGATGAAATGGTGGCCTTTAATAGTTGCTTTGTCTTTTTTTTTTTTTTTTCTTTTGAAAAACTCCAAAGTATAGTCTTTTAATGCACAGCACTTGGTTTCTGTGTGGCAAAACAGTTTTGAAGGTTTCATGTCTTCATTGGATATCCAGTCACCACATATTATAAAAGCAGGCCTGGAGAATGTGAATCATCTGTTGCAATGAACACCATGATTTAAGTAGGACTCTTGGTACTTTCTTTTAAATGCAGTTTTCTTTTTGTTAGTAGTCTTAGAGTCTTCTGTTGTTTCATCACTGGGTCTTTTCCTCTTTTGAAAGAAGCTCTCCAGTGATGTTTGTTTTTACTCATTTTGGGCTAGGATTCACTTGTGGGCTTACCAAAGCTGTGACTGAGACAAGTGCATAGGAAAAGTGGCATGGATGGAAGTCATAAATGAAATAATGGGTGAGTCATGTTTTGACTAAAATAACTGTCAAATTCTGGCTTGAAGCCTGCCACCAGAGGCAGCTTAATTGTCACTTGCTGCTCACTGATGGGGCTTTGATATGAGTCTGCAAACAACTGATTTTTTATGATCTCTGTGCAGTCAAACCTCTCTGCTAATGATAATCTATATTTGCAGTCACTCCCCAGCACTAGCATCATTGCCTTAGCTCCACCTCGGATCTCCAGGCATTAGAATCTAATAAGGAGCTCATGACCTAGATCCTTCACATTTGCAGTTCATTGTAGGATTCTTGCTTTTATGGAATTCTAATGCCTCTGCTGCTCTGATGGGAGGTGGAGTTCAGGAAACTATGAGGAGTGGCTGTCAAAACAGATGAAGCTTTGCTAGCTTGCCTGCCATGCATTCCCAGCTGTGCAGCCCAGGTCCTAACAGACTAATAATAGGCCATGGTCCATGGGTTGAGGACCCTTGCTTTAAACCTTAAAACTCTTAAAACCTCACTGTCATATGAATAACTATAACTGAAAGTCGTACAAGAACCTTCAATTTAATGCTGTCCCAACTCTTAAGTTTCATCTTTTCAGCCTGAATCTCTACTTTCTCTCACGTCTCTGAAAGTAATGGCTTGATTTTCTTTAAGGCTTTAGACATCAGTTTTAAATAAGCCTGTTTGATTAACTTTTTGATAATGTGTCTTTATTATATTGCTAATGACAATGATATTGAAATAGCTATTATTTAATGAATATTTACTATATGTCAAAAACTATTCTAAACAATATTATACATAACCATATTTATATGCTACATATTTCAATGGGTTTATATTTTCTTTAATTCTCAAAATGACCTCATAAAGTAGAAACTATTGACTTCATTTTATAGATTGAAAAAAATAGTACATATATTAATATGCATCAAGATATACATTGGTGAAAAAACAAGATTGAAATTTGGGCAGGACTTCTCTTCAGAACTAAAAACCAAGTAAGAACTGGTTCTGTTGGTATACTAAAATGTATTATTCTTTGTTACTTTTCACTTTTTCTGAAACTCTATCAAGTGAATTACTTATTACTTTCTGCATTAAACTTGCATTTTGTTTTCTGGTTTTACTCATGCTTCACTCATCTTCATCATTGATTGTCCTTCATTATGTCTACATTTTAAAATATCTACTGTCTTCTTCAACCATGATTTTTTTTTTCTTTAACCCAATTTTGTCCACTTCTCTGAAAGCCATAACTTTTCCTCTGGACTTATAACTTCTGCTGTAGTATGTTGTATTAACTTGTGTTATAATAATTAAAATGCTTAAGATACTAATTGACATATATTCCAAGCATTACAGTCAACTTTATGCATATGTTTATTTAATTCTCACCCTATTTATTAGATAATCTTCCCTGGTGACCCAAGTGGTAAAGACTCTGCCTGCAATGCAAGAGACCCGGATTTAATTTCTGGGTTGGGAAGATCCCCTGGAGGATGGAAAGGCAACCTACTCCAATATTCTTGCCTGGAGAATTCTATGGCAGAGGAGCCTGGAGGGCATTAGTCCATGGGGTCACAAAGAGTCAGGCACAACTGACTGACTAACATACACACACAAACACACAACTCTATTTATTAGGTACTTTAAAAATTACACAATTTGAGGCAATTGGAATTTACTTCCCAGGAAGTCTGGTTTAGCCTAAGGGCATGTGACAAGAATGTGCATCAGACAGCCATCCATGATACCAACAGCAGAGAGGAAGTGGCCAAATAAGCAAAGAGATAAAAGAGAAGAAAAGAAGCTACACATAGAATATAAACTCTGAAAGGAGAGGGCTACTTCACTCATGCAGCTAAGCGGGTCCTTCTATCGCACTAGATGAAAACTAGACAAAGCCCTGAGACTTCTTCTCAATTGTCCTGAGATGTGACATTAAATGATTTCAGATCCAGAAACCAACAACCATCAAGAAAGTCCTCTGGAAAATATTGATCAACTGGTGTACATGGATTTGGACCTGGAAGTGCCATTTTGAAATTATAATTTTGACAGTTATATATTCAAGATTAAAAAGTTTCAAATGTTTCCTTACTCCATGTTCCATTTTAAAAATGTTAATTTTAGTCACTTGTCAATAGTCCCTCTTTATATATTCAATTTTGTCATCTCAAAAAATTATAAAATAATCATAAGCAGTTTATCTCTCTTTCAAATCCATCTTTTTTATAATGTTTGGCAAACCTTTACAGTATATTTAGCCAAAAGAAGATTTTAAAACATGAATATTTTGTGAGAAATAAAAATGCAAATATTTGAATCAAAATATGATTACTTCAAATGAAGAAAGATATTTAAATGTAAACAGTTGCTCCTCTAGTTTCTATCTTGGCACTAAAAATGAATAATTTATATTTGATGCTGAATTTCAACATTTAGTGACTATAATAAGTTGCTATTGCTTAATTCTCTATTTCTAATTTATGGTTACTGATAAAACATAGAATATAATTCATGTATTTTTATTAACTTATCTATGTATTTTGATTTTTCAAATTCAAATATTTTAAATAATCAAAACAAAATATTAAATAATAGAAAAATATCTTAAAATATTTCTTTTCATTTTATTCACAGAATTTGCTTACTGGATATTTTATTCATTTAACCCATTATGTAAGATGACACTTTTTAAAATTATTACTTTAATATACACAGGCAGGTTTCAATTAAAAATAGATGATATTCTAAAGCAATTCAATGCTGTCAAAGTTGCAACAATGTATGAACACATTATTTCTTATTAGCAATGCCATACACAGAACTCACATTTTCTTCTTTTGTCCACCAAAGATTTTTTTTTTTCAATAATGAACTTGAGACATAGCTATGCATTTAGTGCTTTAAAATCTAAACAACCAGAATGTCTGTCAAAGTTGCAACAATGTATGAACACATTATCTCTTATTAGCAATGCCATACACAGAACTCACATTTTCTTCTTTTGTCCACCAAAGATTTTTTTTTTTTCAATAATGAACTTGAGACATAGCTATGCATTTAGTGCTTTAAAATCTAAACAACCAGAATGAGCTATTTCTATGAAAAAATATATTCATAGATTAAGAAAGAATCATCATAAATCCAAACTCTCTAGGCATCTTAATCATGACCCTCAGCAGCTTTCCTCTATCAAATCTTAAAGTCTTTTTGGTGACCCCTCTGTTACAGGTTAGATTTTGGCTAGTAACAGTAGACAGCACTCTGGCTGGAAAGTGATGGATTATGAATGTAGGAGAAGATGGATAGAAACAGAAAATGTGAGTAGATGTTATGAGTAGATCTCTGACTTATTTCTGAGAATATAGCTTCCCTTGTTTCTCCTATCACCCCTTTCATCCTTTCCACTCACACTCCCAAAAAATGACCACCAGAATTTCTCTACTACCATTCTTGGTCATCAATATGCTCCTGTTCATTTTATGACTTTATTCAATGCTATTGTCTTTGAGTTTTATTTAAAATTTATTTCCATATGCTGCATAATGGCCTTGAAAATTTGCTTTATCTTCTCTTATAATAAATAGCAGAGGAAATAAAAGTGCTGTATCATTTAATACTTTTTAGTCATAAAAACTGTATATAAAGTTATCAATTATCTTTATTTTTAATTTATTTTTAAACTGCCTATTTAATATTAGAATATAGTTAATTAACAATGCTATGTTAGTTTCAGGTGTACAGAAATGTGATTCAGTTTTACGTATACATGTGGAAGAGATAAGACTTTTTAAGTGAACAATGCAAAGAAATAGAAATAGAGGAAAACAATAGAATGGAAAAAGACTAGAAATCTCTTCAAGAAAATTAAAGATACCAAGGGAACATTTCATACAAAGATGGGCACAATAAAGAGCAGAAACAGTAATGACCTAAGAAGAGCAGAATATATTCAAAAGAGGTGGCAAAAATACATAGAAGAATTATACAAAAAAGATCTCCACAACCCAGATAATACGATGATGTGATCATTCACATAGAGCCAGACATCCTGGAATGAGAAGTCAAGTGGGTCTTAGGAAATAGCACTATGTACAAAGCTAGTGGAGTTGATGGAATTCCCGCTGAGCTATTCCAAATCCTAAGAGATGATGCTCTTAAAGTGTGGCACACAATATGCCAGCAGGTTGGAAAACTCAGCAGTGGCCACAAGACTGGAAAAGGTCAGTTTTCGTTCTAATTTCAAAGAATGGCAATGCCAAAACATGTGCTCACATGCTAGTAAAGTAATGCTGAAAATCCTTCATGCTAGACTTCAAGAGTATGTTAACTGAGAATTTCCAAATGGTCAAGTTGGACTTAGAAAAGGCAGAGGATCTAGAGATCAAATTGCCAACATCTGCTGGAACATAGAAAACTACAGAATTTCAAAAAAAGTTCTACTTCTACTTAATTGACTATGCTAATGAGGCTAAAGTTAAAACTCCAATATTTGGCCACCTCATGCGAAGAGGTGACTCATTGGAAAAGACTCTGATGCTGTGAGGGATTAGGGGCAGGAGGAAAAGGAAACAACAGAGGATGAGATGGCTGGATGGCATCACTGACTCAAGGGACGTGAGTTTGAGTGAACTTGAGGAGTTGATGATAGACAGGGAGGCCTGGCGTGCTGTGATTCATGGGGTCGCAAAGAGTCGGACACGACTGAGGGACTAAACTGAACTGAACTGAAAGGCTTTTACTCTGTAATTCACAAAAAATCATGGAAAATTCCTAAAGATATTGGAATACCAGACCGCATTACCTGCTTTCTGCAAAACTCCTATGCAAATCAAGAGGCAACCGTTAGAACTGGTCATGGAACAGACTGATTCCAGATTGGGAAAGGAGTATGTCAAGGTTGTATATCATAAACTTTTATTTAATTTATATGCAGGGTACATCATGTGAAATGCCAGGCTGGATGAAGCACAAGCTGAGGTCAAGATTGCCAGGAGGGATATAAATAACCTCAGATATGTGGATGACACCACCCTTGAGCAGATAGCAAAGAGGAAGTAAAGAGACTCTTGATGAAGATGAAAGAGGATAGTGAAAAAGCTGGCTTAAAATTATTTTTTTCTTCCTTTTTTTATTTTTTTAATATAAATTTATTTTAATTGGAGGCTAATTACTTTACAATATTTTATTGGTTTTGCCATACATCAACATGAATCCTCCACGGGTATACACGTGTTCCCCATCCTGAACCCTCCTCCCACTTCCCTCCCCATATCATCCCTCTGGGTCATCCCAGTGCACCAGCCCTGAGCATCCTATATCATGCATTGAACCTGGACTGGCAATTCATTTCCCATATGATATTACATATGTTTCAATGCTATTCTCCCAAATCATCCCACCCTCCCCCTCTCCCATAGAGTCCAAAAGAGTGTTCTATACATCTGTGTCTCATTTGCTGTCTTGCATTGACAGCAAGGGTTATCATTTCTACAGCCCATATATATGCATTAGTATACTGTATTGGTGTTTTTCTTTCTGGCTTACTTCACTCTGTATAATAGGCTCCAGTTCATCCACCTCATTAGAAGAGATTCAAATGTATTATTTTTGATGGCTGAGTAATACTCCATTGTGTATATGTACCACAGATTTCTTATTCATTTGTCTGCTGATGGACATCTAAGTTGCTTCCATGTCCTAGCTATTATAAACAGTGCTGTGATGAACATTGGGGTACACGTGCCTCTTTCAATTCTGGTTTCTTCAGTGTGTATGTCCAGCAGTGGGACTTCTGGGTCATAAAGCATTTCTATTTCCAGTTTTTGTAAGGATTCTCCATACTGTTCTCCGTAGTGGCTGTACTAGTTTGCATTCCCACCAACAGTGTAACAGGGTTCCTTTTCCTCCACACCCTCTCCAGCATTTATTGCTTGTAAACTTTTGGATAGCAGCCATTCTGACTGATATGAAATGGTACCTCATTGTGGTTTTGATTTGCATTTCTCTGATAATGAGTGATGTCGAGCATCTTTTCATGTGTTTGTTAGCCATCTGAATTCTTTGGAGAAATGTCTGTTTAGTTTTTTGGCTGACTTTTTGATTGGGTCATTTATTTTTCTGGAATTGAGCTGCAGGAGTTGCTTGTATATTTTTGAGATTAGTTGTTTGTCAGTTGCTTCATTTGCTATTAATTTATCCCATTCTAAAGGCTGTCTTTTCACCTTGCTTATAGTTTCCTTCGCTGTGCAGAAGTTTTTAATTTTAAATAGGTCCCATTTGTTTATTTTTGCTTTTATTTCCAATCTTCTTGGAGGTGGGTCATAGAGGATCCTGCTGTGATTTATGTCAGAGAGTGTTTTGCCTATGTTCTCCTCTAGGAGTTTTATAGTTTCTGGTCTTTTAGATCTTTAATCCATTTTGAGTTTATTTTTGTGTATGGTGTTAGAAAGTGATCTAATTTCATTCTTTTACAAGTGGTTGACCAGTTTTCCCAGCACCACTTGTTAAAAAGATTGTCTTTAATCCACTGTATATTCTTGCCTCCTTTGTCGAAGATAAGCTGTCCATAGGTGTGTGGATTTATCTCTGGGCTTTCTATTTTGTTCCATTGATCTATATTTCTGTCTTTGTGCCAGTACCATACTGTCTTGATGACTGTGGCTTTGTAGTAGAGTCTGAAATCAGGCAGGTTTATTTCTCCAGTTGCAGTCTGACATGATCCTCTACATAGAAAACCTGAAAGACTCCACCAGAAAATTACTAGAGCTAATCAGTGAATATAGTAAAATTGCAGTATATAAAATCAACACACAGAAATCCCTTGCATTCCTATACACTAATAATGAGAAAGTAGAAAAAGAAATTAAGGAATCAANGAAAAGAAGAAGTAAAACTCTCACTGTTTGCAGATGACATGATCCTCTACATAGAAAACCCGAAAGACTCCACCAGAAAATTACTAGAGTTAATCAGTGAATATAGTAAAATTGCAGGATATAAAATCAACACACAGAAATTCCTTGCATTCCTATACATTAATAAGGAGAAAATAGAAAGAGAAATTAAGTAAACAATTTCATTCACCATTGCAATGAAAAGAATAAAATGCTTAGGAATATATCTACCTTAAGAAACAAAAGATATATATATATATATATATATATATATAAACTATAAAACACTGGTGAAAGAAATCAAAGAGGACACTAATAGATGGAGAAATATACCATGTTCATGGATCAGAAGAATCAATATAGTGAAAGTGAGTATACTACTCAAAGCAGCCTACAGATTCACTGTAATCCCTATCAAGCTACCAAAGGTATTTTTCAGAGAGCTAGAACAAACAATTTCACAATTTTTATGGAAATATAAAATTCAACATTCAAAAATTAAGATCATAATATCCAGTCCCATCATTTCATGGCAAATAGACGGGGAAACAATAAAAACAGTCACAGACTTTATTTTCTTGGGCTTCAAAATCACTGTGGATGGGAATTGCAACCATGAAATTAAGAAACTTGCTCCTTGGAAGAAAAGCTATGACAAACCTAGATAGTGTATTAGAAACAAGAGACATTACTTTGCCAACAAAATCCGTACAGTCAAAACTATGTTTGTTTGTTTTTTTTTTCCAGTATCATGTACAGATGTGAGAATTGGGCAATAAAGAAGGTTGAGTGCCAAAGAACAGATGCCCTTGAACTGTGGTGTTGGAGAAGACTCTTGAGAATACCCTGGACTGCAAGGAGATCAACCAGTCAATCCTAAAGTAAATCAGTCTTGAATATTCATTGGAAGGACTGATGCTGAAGCTGAAGCTCCGGTAGTTTGGTCACCTGATGGGAATAACTGATTTATTGGCAAAGACCCTGATGATTGGAAAGATTGAAGGCAGGAGGAACAGGGGATGACAGATGATAAGAGAATGGCATGACTGATTCGATGGACTTGAATTCAAGAAAGCTCCAGAAGTTGGTGATAGACAGGGAAGCCTGGCATGCTGAAGTCCATGGGGTTTCATAGAGTCGGACACAATTGAGTGACTGAGCTGAACTAAACTGAATATTTGTGATATTGAACATCTTTCCATGTGCCTCTTTGCCATCCGTTTGTGTCTTTGGAGAAATGTCTATTTAACTCTTTTATTTTATTTTTAATTGAGTTGCTTATTTTGATCATAATAATCTTTATGAGCTGTTTGTAAATTTTGAAAACTGCTCCCTTGTCAGCTCCATCATTTGCAAATATTTTCTCTTTTTGTGTGGGTTGTCTTTTTGTTTTGTTTATGGTTTCCTTTTTATTGCAAAACTTTTGAATTTAATTAGACCTCATTTATTTATTTTTATAAATTATCTTAAAAATGATTTAATACATTTTGATTCAGCATACAAGCAATTCTGGGCATTTCCCTGAGGGTTTGTGGCTAGTCCCAGCTGTGTTCCCTATGCTCTTCATCCTTTCTGAGGGATTAGTAGGCTAGCCCAAAGGTATTCTTCTCATAGATTTTGATTTAGCACAGGATATAAATCCTAACTGCACATGTATTTTTCCAGCCATTGGTCAACCTATACTGACTAACATTCAGTTGGCTAAAATCAGCTATTTGCAAAAGTCAAAGTCAAGCCCCACTGTAAATGGAACAAACTTCATAGTCAAATGATAAACTATATCTACATGGATAAGTAAAATAGTGAGATTGTTAATACAATTGTACCAGTATCTAAATATTAATTTGCTAACATGTTGAAGAAAATAATACCAATTTAAAAAACATTAAAATCATTTTGAATAAATAACATTTTGATTAAGGATTTGATTAAATGTTAAAAAACATTTGATTAAGGATTAAAAAAACATTTTGATCCAGTCATTCTGAAAAGTTTTAAGTTTTCTGGAAAATTCTTCAATGCATCTTTAATTTACTTTCTCACAGTCTCTAAACTCCACTTAATTTCAACATAATATTGTCTATAATATGATCAATCTTTTGCAAAGATCTTCCATACATTACTTCAGCTTGACCTTAATGGGATACTGTTAAAATTCAGAGCATAGATATATAATGTTTTGAACCTATATATCAGATTGGAAAGTATTGATATTCAACTATGTACTGATTTTCTGTCATTTCTGAGAAGGGGTGCTAGAATCTAAACTTCAACAGTAGATTCATCTAATACACTTTGAAGTTCCATTCATTTTAGCCTCATGTAGCTTGACACTTTGTTGTTAGGTACGCACACATTAAGGACTGTTATGGCTTCTGAGAGAACTGATCCCTTTTATCATTATATAATACCTCTCTTTGTCCCTGGTAAATTTTCTTGCCTTGAAGCCTGTTCTCTCTGAAATTAATATAGCTACATCTGCTTTCTTTTGATCAGGAGTGGCATGCTACATTTTCTCCATCCACTTACTTTTAATCTACTCATGTATGTTTTTAGTTTCAAGGAGAAGTAGATAGATATTTTAAAAAGCATACTGAGTTATGATCGAAAAAAGAAAAACAAAAACAAAACCTAATCCTAATGTGTTACAATTTCCCCTCTAGCCTTCAGTAAGTAAAATAATATTTGGAGTGGAAAGAGGACAATAAACTCTTTTTCCTTTTAACCACAGGGAATCAATGAGAATTTGGAAAAAAAAAAAAAAGATTGATTTTAAAGATAACCTTTAATCTACTCATGTATGTTTTTAGTTTCAAGGAGAAGTAGATAGATATTTTAAAAAGCATACTGAGTTATGATCGAAAAAAGAAAAACAAAAACAAAACCTAATCCTAATGTGTTACAATTTCCCCTCTAGCCTTCAGTAAGTAAAATAATATTTGGAGTGGAAAGAGGACAATAAACTTTTTTTCCTTTTAACCACAGGGAATCAATGAGAATTTGGAAAAAAAAAAAAAGATTGATTTTAAAGATAACCAATGTTACTGCAATGAATGAGAAAGGGAAAAAGTGGTAGGAGAAAAGATCAGAGGTTAAAAAATGCTAGTCTAGAAACTTTGTTCTAGGCTTTGGACTAAAAAGCTAGATGACCTTGTATTTAACTCTACGTATTGCAATAAGTCCATGGAAGGTTTAAACAGAGTAATAACATACCAAACTTACCTTTTGAAAGGAACATACTGGTTACTATTTTGAGGAAAGAATCTAATGAAGCAGTAGACAATCTGGGAGACTGGTTTGGAAGCTTGTGATTATCTTAGAAATTGTTGATGGTGGAATAGGCTTGGATGGTAACTAAAATATCCAATATTCATAGCATTTGTTAAAAGATGGTGAGGCAGATTTTATACAAGGGGTTACCATAATGAGATCTTGTAGAAGTGATAGATTGAGCTCAACTCTAAATAAAACAAGCCCCCCTCCCCCCCCAAAAAAAAGGAAAAGTGGGAAAGTAAATTCAAGAAACATAATGGAGTGGAATTTAGTGGATGGAAAATTATTAAAAGAAAACACCAAGGGTAAGTGGGGGATTCTGGCTAAATAGAACAAATAGGATTTTTTCTAAAGACAGCTAGGGTATCATATATCATCTGGGGGATAGTGAAAAATGAGGAGCTCAATCATGTAAAAAGGATGATCAGATATCAAAGACAGGGGATTCTAGTTAAATTGACTTAGCAGTATTTTTGCTGGAACTGGGCTTTTAGAGACAGGAGCCTATATTCCTCTTAAGAATGAGTGAATGAATGAAGTTGCTCAATTGTGTCTGACTCTTTGCGACCCCGTGGACTGTAGCCCACCAGGGTTCTCCATCCATGGGAGTCTCCAGGCAAGAATACTGGAGTGGGTTGCCATTTCCTTCTCCAGGGAATCTTCCCCACCCAGGGATCAAACCCAGGTCTCCCGCATTGTAGGCAGATGCTTTAATCTCTGAGCTACAAGGGAAGCCTTCTTAAGAATGGATCTTAATAAAGCTCAGGAGAGCCTGCCTAGAGTTTGACCAAAAAGAATAGTTGTCAGTGGTAACAAAGAAAGTAATAAGAAACTATGATTCTGGCCATATTTCAAAGTTGGATGCCACAGAAATTTTTGAAAGACTGGTCAAAGTACATGAGAAAGAGGAGTTAGGTTTCCAAGATCTTTGGCCTGAGTAACTGGAAGCTTGTAATTGCCACTTATTATGTACTTAAGCAGAAAATTATTAGTATATATCTGAATAGTGATATTCTGTATTTAGAAAATATATTTGAAAAGGAAAATTATTTGAGATTTATTTAAAGTTATCAGCTAATATATATTAAATGTTAAAAGAAGGGTCAATAATTTGTCATTATAGTTTCATTTCTGTAGTTGACCACTAGGCCATAAATGGTATTTTCAGCTGCCTTTCTCATTTGTCCATTTCATGTTTCCTGTGCTATCAGGCAGCACCACAGTATACTTCTTTATAAGAGGCTATTCTAAATCTTCATTACTGAGTTTTCAGGTCCAGTCTGCATGAGATGGCTGTGATATTCTATTAAATGTTTTTGTTGGATGTAGCAGTACTAGACAGCCCCAGGGGATGTCATGATTTTATCCATGCTCCTTTCTTTTCTTTGTGTACTAGAGGCTCCACATCCCCCTTTAGAATAACGTTTAATTATTAGACAATAATTCATCTTTCTTATTCATCCAGAAACATGTGCTGCTTAAAATGGCTGTCAGTGCAAAGGAGTCTTGAATAACAAGGAATAGACTGTACATTCTCAACTAGATCATGGATGTAGTAGTGACTCTTCCATTTCCGTTTCCTTTCCTCAGGATCCATATATTCAGGTTGGGAGGAGAAAAAAAAAAAAAAAACCCTTTATTAGTTGCTATGGTTTTTTGGGTAAGCAATAATATTTATGGGCTTCCCTGGTGGCTCAGAACGTACAGGACCCGTTTGCAATGTAAGAAACCTGGGTTTGAGCCTTAGGTTGGGATGATCCCCTGAAGAAAGGAATGGCTACCCACTCTGGTATTCTGGCCTGGAGAATTCCATGGACTATAAAGTCCTTGAGGTTGCAAAGAATCATACATGACTGAGCAACTTTCACTTTCACTTTTCAATAATAATTATAAGAAGTAGTCACCTAATGACATTTTATATAAAATTCCAATATACTCTGGAGCAGCTGTTCTGAAAGATAGAATGCTTGTCAATATTAATGAATCATATAAGCAGTAGTATACAACCATATATATATATATATATATATATATATATACCTATGGTCAAAAAGGAATGGCTACCCACTCTGGTATTCTGGCCTGGAGAATTCCATGGACTATAAAGTCCTTGAGGTTGCAAAGAATCATACATGACTGAGCAACTTTCACTTTCACTTTTCAATAATAATTATAAGAAGTAGTCACCTAATGACATTTTATATAAAATTACAATATACTCTGGAGCAGCTGTTCTGAAAGATAGAATGCTTGTCAATATTAATGAATCATATAAGCAGTAGTATACAACCATATATATATATATATATATATATATATATATATATGGTCAAACGTATTTTTGTGGATTAGATCATGATATTAAATAACACTTTCAGGAAATTTAAGAACATGGTAAATAAAATAGGGGCTTTCTCCAAGCCAGGGTTCAACAGTATGTGAACTGTGAGCTTCCAGATGCTCAAACTGGATTTAGAAAATGAAGAGGAATCAGAGATCAAGTAGCCAACATCCACTGGATTATAAAAAAAGCAAGAGAGTTTCAGAAAAAATATCTACTTGTACTTTATTGTCCATGCCAAACTTTTGAAAATGCAGATCACAAGAAACTGTGGGAAATTCTTCATGAGCTGGGAATACCATATCACCTTACCTGCCTCCTGATAAATCTGCATGCAGATCAAGAAGCAACTGTTAGAACTGGACATGGTACAACAGACTAGCTCCAAATCAGGAAAGGAGAACACCAAGGCTGTATATTGTCACCCTGTTTGTTTAACTTATATCCTGAGTACATCATTCAAAATGCCAGGCTGGATGACACACAAGCTGGAATCAAGATTGCCAGGATAAATATCAATAACCTCAGATACGCAGAAGACACCACCTTCATGGCAGAAAGCAGAGAAGACCTAAAGAGCCTCTTGATGAAAGTGAAAGAGGAGAGTGAAAAAGTGGGCTTCAAACTCAACATTCAGAAAGCTAAGATCATGGATTCAGTCCATCACTTCATGGCAAATAGATGAGGAAGCAATGGAAACAGTGAGACTTTATTTGGGAGGGGGGGGCTGCAAAAATCACTGCAGATGGTGACTGCAGCCATGAAATTAAAAGACGCTTGCTTCTTGGAAGAAAAGCTATTACCAACCGAGACAGCACAGTAAAAGGCAGAAACATTACTTTTCCAACAAATGTCCATTTAGTCAAAGCTATAGTTTTTCCAGTAGTCATATATGGATGTGAGAGGTGGACTACAAAGAAAGCTGAGCACTGAAGAATTGATGCTTTTGAACTGTGGTGTTGGAGAAGACTCTTGAGAGTCCCTTGGACTGCAAGAAGATCCAACCAGTCCATCCTAAAAAAATCAGTCCTGAATATTCATTTGATGGACTAATGCTGAAGTTGAAGCTCCAATACTTTGGTCACCTGATGTAAAGAGTCAAATCATTGGAAAAGAATCTGATGCTGGGAAAGATTGAAGGCAAGAGAAGGGGACGACAGAGGATAGGATGGTTGGATGGCATCACTGACTCAAAGGACATGAGTCTGAGCAATCTCAGGCAGTTGGTGATGGACAGTGAATCCTGGCATGCTGCAGTCTGTGGGGTTGCAAAGAGTCAAACACAGTTGAACAACTGATCTGAACTGAAATAAAATACAGTACATGTAGCTTGAATTTGAAATAAACAATGGCTTTTGTTCAAAATGTGAAATATTAAATTTTAAAAAGTTGCTAACATATTATCTGATTGTCCTAGAGTATTGTGGCACATAAGATTGGTTCATGTCACTAGGGAATTAGCCTTGTTAAGATATAGTCAGTGTTGGGTCATCTACCACTTTTGTCCCTTACACTGCTGTTCGTGGTTCATGACTCCTCCTATGAAAATTGAGACTGGGGTAAAAGAGTGGTTGCCATTCACAATCTTCTCCACAGATGAAACCTTTGTTGAACATTTACAAAGGACAATCATGCTTCTGTACTGTTCACTTATCTCTTCCATAAAGCTAAGTATCTGAACTCCAGTATTAGCCTTAGTAAGTCACTTAGTTCAGTTTATTTCAGTTCAGTCTCAGTTGTGTCTGACTCTTTGTGACCGCATGAATCGCAGCACTCCAGGCCTCCCTGTCCATCACCAACTCCCAGAGTTCACTCAGACTCACGTCCATCAAGTCAGTAATGACACCCAGTCATCTCATCCTCTGTCGTCCCCTTCTCCTCCTGCCCCCAACCCCTCCCAGCATCAGAGTCTTTTCCAATGAGTCCACTCTTCGCATGAGGTGGCCAAAGTACTGGAGTTTCAGCTTTAGCATGATTCCTTCCAAAGAACTCTCAGGGTTGATCTCCTTCAGAATTGATTGGTTGGATCTCCTTGCAGTCCAAGGGACTCTCAAGAGTCTTCTCCAACACCACAGTTCAAAAGCATCAATTCTTTGGCACTCAGTCTTCTACACAGCCCAACTCTCACATCCATACATGACCACAGGAAAAACCATAGCCTTGACTAGATGGATCTTAGTTGGCAAAGTGATGTCTCTGCTTTTGAATACACTATCTAGGTTGGTCATAACTTTTCTTCCAAGGAGTAAGTGTCTTTTAATTTCATGGCTGCAATCACCATCTGTAGTGATTTTGGAGCCCCAAAAAATAAAGTCTGACACTATTTCTACTGTTTCCCCATCTATTTCCCATGAAGTGATGGGACCGGATGCCATGATCTTCATTTTCTGAATGTTGAGCTTTAAGCCAACTTTTTCACTCTCCTCTTTCACTTTCATCAAGAGGCTTTTTAGTTCCTGTTCACTTTCTGCCATAAGGATGGTGTCATCTGCATATCTGAGGTTATTGATATTTCTCCCAGCAATCTTGATTCCATCTTGTGTTTCCTCAAATATATTGAAAACATTAGCCTCAAATGGTAGAAATTCTCTACCCATTTTTTTTTTCTAACAAAGGTGGTAATGCAATAATCATTAGCATCTGTGCCCAAAAGGATTTCCCTGATAAGCTNGTTATTGATATTTCTCCCAGCAATCTTGATTCCATCTTGTGTTTCCTCAAATATATTGAAAACATTAGCCTCAAATGGTAGAAATTCTCTACCCATTTTTTTTTTCTAACAAAGGTGGTAATGCAATAATCATTAGCATCTGTGCCCAAAAGGATTTCCCTGATAAGCTATCATCTCTTGTGAACTTTAGTGCAAAATATTTCATTCCTTTCTCTTGCTAGAGTTTTAAAAGTCTCTCTTTAAACTCAATATATTTTTTTACAGAAACTGTATATGTGTATGTCCATGAAGCCATAAATGTAGACTGAGGGAAGAGTGTTAGGGCATGTATCATAGGTTAGTAAGCTATATGTTATACAACTAACTGTGCCTTCAAACTCTGTTTGAACCTGGCCCCATCTATAGTGTTCAATAATGA
Source organism: Aepyceros melampus (assembly GCA_006408695.1). Taxonomy (NCBI): domain Eukaryota; kingdom Metazoa; phylum Chordata; class Mammalia; order Artiodactyla; family Bovidae; genus Aepyceros; species Aepyceros melampus. Next base: position 19,881 of record SJXQ01001139.1, read on the forward strand.
ACACTGTGGGTTATACTTATCTTCAATGATCAGATAACACCAAGTCACAAGGACACAGTGATATGATCACCTGAAGTCTCAAAATAAAGCTTTCAAGTTTCTATCAGTGCTCAGAAAATCCATGAGCAACTTTTTTAGATGATCCACGTTTTGTTTTGCCTTATAAAGAAGTCATGGTCCAAATTCCTAGGGGAATCTTCTTTGGAATTCACGTAAGACTTTCTCACAGATTTAAAGAGAATTTTACTTTTCCATGTAACACTCATAGTATCTACACTGTCTCCAAACTCCTAAAATATGAAATTAGCATCTTTTGAAATAGTACAAGATGGTGAAAACAGCACTTGGTTCTTTTCCTTGGAAATTTAATTTCAGTATATCCTAAGATTACTAGACCTCTGAGAACATCACTAGATTGAGTAACATATATTTTTTGTTGTTTTATTGATTCATAACTTTGGATATTTAGTGTTGTCTAGATTTCTCACAGATTTAAAGAGAATTTTACTTTTCCATGTAACACTCATAGTATCTACACTGTCTCCAAACTCCTAAAATATGAAATTAGCATCTTTTGAAATAGTACAAGATGGTGAAAACAACACTTGGTTCTTTTCCTTGGAAATTTAATTTCAGTATATCCTAAGATTACTAGACCTCTGAGAACATCACTAGATTGAGTAACATATATTTTTTGTTGTTTTATTGATTCATAACTTTGGATATTTAGTGTTGTCTAGAATGTCTGTTGATGGTAGCTTCCCAAGTATAAGCAGAATGATGTCACAATATAATTGACAGTGTGACATCCCATGATGTGATGAGATGTTCAAAGTCCCTATTGACTAAGTGGCCTATCAGAGACTTGACTTTGTGGGTTTAGTGTGTATTTATGTCTTTGGTAGGAGAAAGTACACAGTTTCTGATAGTCTTACATATTAAGATACATACAAAAGAACATTGTAGTTAATGTTTACATGCCAATCAAAGACTGTATTGATTTCCACAATAACAGTAGACATCTGTTAACAGGTGCTATTGAACTGATTTAGTTTATAATCTTAGTGTTTTTCTAAAACCCTGTCTCATGTAAGTTCTGTTTAGTCAAACATGGATTAAATGCAAATGAAATAGGAATTACCACTTTTCCTTGATATTCTAAAGCTCAACAGTAATAATGTTTATGATGAACACAGGAATATATTTCTACTTTTGGTTTACTATTTTGGAAGAACAGTGCAATGCTAGTTGGTTTCACTGGGCTCTTTCTAACATGAATGATGTTATTCATGCATAACTATTTCAACAATGAAGTCATGAACTGGGGATTTAATAGCTCACCATGTCAGTTATATTCTAGGTGAAAATTCCATTTATCACCTGATAGCTGTAAGCTTTGTCTCATCAGTGGACAACAGTATTGCCTGGCCCACAAAAATTAGCATTAGCTGAGATCCAGTGTAATCCAATCAATTTCCCAAATATTGTTTATTTCCCTTTCAGCTGTGAATAATAATTCTGGTAAATGTTTGCAGGTGAATTGCAGTAGTCATAGGAGAAATATTTATTTTTATTTTGATGCAATTTCTCAGGATTACTTGTCATGGTCTTAATTGTAGACACCATAAGTCCATGAAGTAATAAGAGATAAGAAACCAAAATTGGGTATGGAAACGATCATCAATGTTCTTTTTGCCAAACTTAGCATGTGCTCAGTTTCTTCAGTCATGTCCAACTCTGCTACCCTTTGCGCTATAGCCCTCCAGGCTCTTCTGTCCATGGAATTTTCCTNTTTTATTAGTTTTGTTAACATGGAATTTAGAAAGCATAAATTCAATGCATTATTTATTTTAATAATATAAGTATAGCAGCAAGTTTATATATTTGATTAGTAGAAATTAATAATCAAATCAATATAAGATGAAAGTTCTAATATGACTAAAGGTCAGTTATTAAACAGTTAGGATTATCTTATTTACTCTATAATAACAAAATCATATTATTCAAATATAATCATGAATTGGATGCTTAATTACCAAAAAGCTTTGCTAGTGACTCTAGCTTTAAATTATTAATTGAAATCTTATATAGGTTTACTATCAAAAGTTGCCAAAATTATAAGCTTTAAAATATACAAATAATCACTGATACATATGTGTATATGAATTTTATCTCCTTAAGATAAACCTTTTTTCCCTGGGTTTGTCAAAAATTTCAATAACAAAATTCATTTAACATGGTTCATTATAAACTTAAAATGAAACTTCTGGAGGAATGCAGAAAGGATAACCATTGAAGAAGAATCGTAGTTTTTCAAATTTGTTATTCCCCTGGAGTCTTAAACATTTTGACTTTCACAACATGATACAAATCCCATCTGTTTACCAAAATGTTTACTTGAAAGTGATGATTTAAAGTGAGTGGCTTTTTCATAGTTATTTATATTGATGAGGAAATTTTGTCATTAATTTGATATTATGAGGGAAAATGCTACATAAAAAGAAAAATTAAAAAACAAAAATAATTATCTATTTTTTAAGAATTAGAACCAGCCTTTATAAGGATAGATACATGCAAAGGTGTTTTTAAAATATGTCAGAAAATCATTTGTATCTTTTTTATTCAAATATTGGCTTGGTTTTTAATTTTATAAATTATCTTAGATAAATTAATTTCAATCATATGAATTTAGAGTTGAGGAAATAATAATACAAAAACAAAAAGATCTCACTAGTGGTTCACCTGTGCTTGGAATCAAATTTTTTACCGAAGATTTCTGAAATTTCAGATTAAAGTAAATTAAAACAAATTTAGGTTGGCAAATGACCCAAGATAATGGATGGAAATGGAAACAAAATTTAGCTAAGAAAACTAATTTTTCATTTATTCATTTATGCTATAAATTATTGAGAAATATGAAGCCAATGTATGAATATACCATATCCCAGGCAGTGAAGGACTTAAAATTCCAGTAAAAAGAGTTTAAATATTTCAGAAATCATTCTGATATTAAAAAATCATTCAACTTAAATATTTAGTGAGTCTTAATTTTGAGCCAGCAACTATGCTATGCATGGTTTTTTGTTTTAAGAAACAAGAAGACTGTGTGCTACTAAAAAATGTGTTTAAAATAGTGAATATTGACTCTGATGGTACTGATAGAAAGTTTTCCCAGAAAGGAGAATTTCATTCAGAACTATAAAGATTTGAAACACTTGTGAAGATAATAATAACTGGAAAGTAAACCAATCTAAATGAGATAGAATATGCATTGAGGATGTGAGCTGAAGTGAAGCAAAGGCTAGGTAGTTGGAAAAATGTTGCATATGAAGCTCCCAAATCATCCTGGGAAAGAAAGATAAGCCTATAAATCAGTGGAATGGAATAGAGAGCCCTGAAATATACCCACACATGTGGCAATAGATTTTCAACACTACTATGGTATTCTATTGAAGAAAGGATGGTCTTTTCAGCAAGTAGTGCTGGCAAATAAATATTTTTATACAGGTAGAAATAGAAGCAGAAGAATTAATTTCTAAACTTGTGTGGACCACATGCAAAATTTAACTCACATCTTGTGACCTTAAGGACACAAAAATGTTAAATCATAAAAAAAGGGAAGAGAAGAAAAAAATAGAGGTTGTCAGACTTTATAAAATTAAGAATATCTGCTCTGTAAAAGATGTTGCTAAAGGAAGGAAGAGACAAGGTAAAGACTAAAAGAAAATAGTTGCAAATTATATATCAAATTAGAAGGTTCTTTCTAAAATAAACTCAAAATCTGACAAGAAATTTAAATAAATTTTAAAATATACAAAAACGTATAGCAGACACTGTACTAAAGAAGATAAACATGAACCAAGTAAACACCTAAAAATATGCTCAGTATCATTTGTATTCAGGATAATGCAAATTGAAATTAGAGTAAAATATCACTTCGCTTTAGAATACCTAAAACTAAGAAGGCTGACCATATCAAGTGTTGATCAAGATGTATACCAACCAGAACATTCATACACTGTTTCTGGAAATATAAAATTGGAAAACAGTTGATCAATTTTATAAAGCATTAAGTGCACATTAAGTTTTTCAATAACTATGCATTTCCCCTAAGGAAATTAAACTACATGATCATGTAAACTCACTCAAAGAACTATTCGTGGAAGTTTTACCTTCATTAACAAAAACGGAAACAATCCAAATGTGTATCAGCAAATGAATGAATGAATAAACATTTTATATGCTTATGTAGAATATTACTTTACAGTGGAAAGGACTGATCAATTTGTACACATAATAACATGGATGGATATCATACTTTTATGATATGTAAAGAAATCATATTAAAAAAATACTGTATCATTTCATTTCTATACATACAGAAAAAGCAAACTAATCAGTAGTGAAAGAAAACAAATCCTGAACTGTAGCCTGCCAGGCTCCTCTGTCCATGGGATTCTCCAGCCAAAAATACTTGAGTGGCTTGACATTTCCTTCTCCAGAGGATGTTCCCAACTCATGGATGGAACCTTGGTCTCCTGTGTCTCGTGCATTGCAGGTGGATTCTTTACCCACTGAGCCACCTGGGGAGTCCACATTTAGATGTAGTAATGCTCATAAAGAATCCTTAGTTTACACAAAGTGTTACAAAAAGTAGTGTTACCCAAAGGACAGATATTAGCAACAGTTTCTTGTGAGAAAACCAAGAAGAAGCACATATATCTATTTTTTTGTCATATATATATATATATATATATATATAATGATGACATTCAAATTTAGAAGTTGTAAAAAGTCTTTTGATGAAAGTGAAAGTGGAGAGTGAAAAAGTTGGCTTGAAACTCAACATTCAGAAAATGAAGATCATGGCATCTGGTCCCATCACTTCATGGGAAATAGATCGGGAAACAGTAGAAACAGTGTCAGACTTTATTTTGGGGGGGCTCCCAAATCACTGCAGATGGAGACTGCAGCCATGAAATTAAAAGACACTTACTCCTTGGAAGGAAAGTTATGACCAACCTAGACAGCATATTAAAAAAGCAGAGACATTACTTTGCCAACAAAGGTCTGACTTAGTCAAGGCTATGGTTTTTCCAGTGGTTATGTATGGATGTGAAAGTTGGACTGTGAAGAAAGCTGAGCGCCAAAGAATTGATGCTTTTGAACTGTGGTGTTGGAGCAGACTCTTGAGAGTCCCTTGGACTGCAAGGAGATCCAACCAGACCATTCTAAAGGAGATCAGTCCTGAGTGTTCATTGGAAGAACTGATGTTGAAGCTGAAACTCCAAAACTTTGGACACCTCATGCGAAGAGCTGACTCATTAGAAAAGACTGTGATGCTGGGAGGGATTGGGGGCAGGAGGAGAAGGGGACGATAGAGGATGAGATGGCTGGATGGCATCACCAACTCGATGGACATGAGTTTGGGTAAATTCCAGGAGTTGGTGATGAACAGAGAGGCCTGGCGTGCTGCAATTCACAGGGTTGCAGAGTCTGACACGACTGAGCAACTGAACTGAAGTGAACTGAGACAAGATTTTTTTAAGAATCAGGGAATATTTTCCCATGAAACTCTCTTTAGAAAAATGATAAAATGTATTAAAATAAATGGTAATTTAGTAAATCATCTCAAAAACCTGATTAAGAACATCAATACAACTAAAATTAGACTTTCCAGATGAATCAGTGGAAAAGAAACCACCTGCAATGCACGGGACACAGGATAGGAAGTTTGATCCCTGAGTTGGGAACATCCTCTGGAGAAGAGAATTGCAACCCACTCCAGTATTCTTGCCTGGAGAATCCCATGGACAGAGAAGTCTGCGTGCTACAGATTGTGGGGTCACAAAGAGATGCAACTGAGTGACTAAGTATGCACAATTAGATATACAAATAAAATGCAATCAAACAATGGAACGGAGAGATTAATCAGAATGTAAATATTGTATACATTATCCATGTAAAAAGTATATAAATAACAAGAAATGCAGCAAAAAAACCAATAAATCAGATAAGTTCTTTGCTGTCTGTTCCAAGTTGTCGCTGATTATATATATAGAAATTTTGAAGTAAGTGTATTTTTAGTACAAACTAATAAATAATACGTTTTTAAATTGATATATACACAGATATGGGCTTCCCCGGTGGCATTAGTGATAAAGAATGCACCTTTCAATGCAAGAGACATAAGAGACATGGGTTCTGTCTCAGAGTTGGGAAGATCCCCTGGAGGGGGGCATGGCAACTCACTCCAATATTTTTGCCTGAACAATCGCATGGGCAGAGGAGCCTGGTGGGCTAAAGTTTACAGGGTCGCGAAGAGTCAGACACGACTGAAGCGCGTTAGCGCACACACACACAGATATGGAGATGAGGGAAGTGAGGAGGAAAGAACAGGATATCCACTAATTTAACCAGGCTCATAGATTAATAATAAGAGGTATTATCAAAAGAAATATCAGAGAATACTGCAGAAAGTTAAAATTAAAAAGGTGAACATTACAACAAAAATTCAAATAGTTTTAATAAGAAAATACACATAAACATAAATGAAAGAAAATGGATTCTACAGGAAAATATACATAAAAATATCATTAACAAAGAGAAAATTAATTTTTACTGAAAGGAAAATATGTCATAGAAGAATCTTAAATTTATGCTATTTTTAGGAGACAGACCTAAAATAACACGTGTATTAAGATTGACAATTAATAGAAGGGACAAGCATATGGCAAGTAAATGCTAATTAAAATAAAGCATGTGTTGATAACATGATTCAGCCATTTTTGAATTCATATCCACAGCATTAGATAAAACAGAGAAGAACTTTTATAATGCTAAAAGTTCTATTTCATAATGAAGATGTAAATGCTATGAATATGTATGACACAAAGAAATACACAAGCACATTTTTTAAAGAGATCATAAACCAGATAAAAAGACAGACAACAAAAATTTATTTGCAAGATAAAATAAAAAGTACAATAAAAAACTATTTGGCTATATCAAGTAAAAGAAAAAAATGAGAGTTAATTATTAACTCTCCCACTATTGACCTCCTCTAAAGTTTTACATAAACCTAATATTTGCTATGCCTGTGCTTGGATATTTCATGTTAATCATATAGCGGCGTTTATGCCTCAAACCCTTGAAAGTGCAAAGGGAAGGACGGGATTTTTCCACAAAGGTAAATATTGTCCTGGTTAGCTTTGCAACTAATTACTGCTTTGTATAGCTCTTCACTGCAGATGGTGATTGCAGCCATGCAATTAAAAGATGCTTACTCCTTGGAAGAAAAGTCATGACCAACCTAGATAGCATATTCAAAAGCAGAGACATTACTCTGCCAACTAAGGTCCGTCTAGTCAAGGATATGGTTTTTCCTGTGGTCATGTATGGATGTGAGAGTTGGATTGTGAAGAAGACTGAGTGCAGAAGAATTGATGCTTTTGAACTGTGGTGTTGGAGAAGACTCTTGAGAGTCCCTTGGACTGCAAGGAGATCCAACCAATCAATTCTGAAGGAGATCAACTCTGGGATTTCTTTGGAAGGAATGATGCTAAAGCTGAAACTCCAGTACTCTGGGCATGCCATACGAAGAGTTGACTCATTGGAAAAGACCCTGATGCTGGGAGGGATTGGGGGCAGGAGGAGAAGGGGACGACAGAAGATGAGATGGCTGAATGGCATCACGGACTCGATGGACGTGAGTCTGAGTGAACTCCGGGAGTTGGTGATGGACAGGGAGGCCTGGCATGCTGCAATTCATGGGGTCGCAAAGAGTCAGTCACGACTGAGCGACTGAACTGAACTGAACTGAACTGAAGGAAAAGTCTCCCAAATGATTCACCACGAGTGAATTTAATATCTCCACAGCCTTGAAACCTGAGCTGGATATTTAGGCATCACAAAGCTTATTGGTATTGAATGATGATGTCTATTTAAACTGAGAATGAGTGTTGCATCTCAAGTGCCAAAGTGCAAATGCAAAACTTCACAGTGAGTTTCCCTTTCTTGAGTTTGAAATACTTTACTCTTAGATCCTTGTATGATGCCTTACAGTGAATGGTGTATCTGCAAATTTACCGCTGATTCTCTACCAGTTTGCCTCTGTGACTACTACTCCAGTATTTATGTATATGCTACTACTAAGTCGTTTCAGTCGTGTCCGACTGTGCAACCCCATGGACTGCAGCCTCCCAGGCTCCTCCATCCATGGGATTTTCCAGGCAAGAGTACTGGAGTGGGTTGCCATTGCCTTCTATGGTGTGTATGCTACTTGCATAAGTTCTTTACAATGCAGACTGAATGTTTGATAATGAAAAAAATATGGTAAAAGTAATCTGAAACACAAAGGAAATTTGAAACAAAGTTTGATCAAGTCTATGCAAATTAATATTAGATATTGATTTAATTGATTGATACCTTATAAACAGTAAAATTTTTTTAAATGATGCCTAAAGAGAAAATTCAGAGTAATTTCTTTTGTTGTAATTAAGAAATGTCAGAGTTTCTCCATCTCCCTGAAAGAAAGCAATAGTATCAAATGTTACATGGTAATTTGTCAAAGCCTTTTTTAAAATTAATTTTTATAGGAGTATAGTTGATTTGTGATGCTGAGTAAGTTTCTGCTGTACAGCAATGTGAATCAGTTACACATATACATATATCCATTCTTTTTTACATACTTTACCATATAGGTAATTATAGAGAGTGTTAAGTATATTCAGAGAAGGCAATGGCACCCCACTCCAGTATTCTTGCCTGGAAAATCCCACGGATGGAGGAGCCTGGTAGGCTGCAGTCCACGGGATCTCGAAGAGTCAGATACGACTGAGCCACTTCCCTTTTACTTTTCACTTTCATGCATTGGAGAAGGAAATGGCAACTCACTCCAGTGTTCTTGCCTGGAGAATCCCAGGGACAGGGGGCCCTGGTGCACTTCCGTCTATGGGGTCTCACAGAGTCAGACACGACTGAAGTGACTTAGCAGCAGCAGCAGCAGTTAAGTAGATTTCCCTGTGTTACAGTAGGTTCTTGTTAGTTAACTAGTAGTGTGCATGTGTCAACTCTAATTTCCCAATTTATCCCTCCTTTTAGCCTTTACCTCCAGTCCTTGGGGTTGCGAAGAGTCGGACATGACTGAGCTACTTCACTTTCAATTTTCACTTTCATGCATTGGAGAAGGAAATGGCAACCCACTCCAGTGTTCTTGCCTAGAGAATCCCAGGGATGGCAGAGCCTGGTGAGTTGCCATCTATGGAGTCACTGAGAGTTGGACACGACTGAAGTGAATTAGCAGCAGCAGCAACAACCATAAATTTTCCTCTATTTCTTTGCATCGGTTCCTGAGAAAGCCTTTCTTACCGGTCCTTTCTATTCTTTGCAACTCTGCATTCAAATGGGTATATCTTTCCTTTTCTCCTTTGCCTTTCGCTTCCATTCTTTTCACAGCTATTTGTAAGACCTCCTCAGGCAGCAATTTTGCCTTTTTGCATTTCTTTTTCTTGGAGATGGTCTTGATCTCGACCTCCTGTACAATGTCAAGAACCTCCATAGGTCTTCAGGAACTCTTTATATCAAATCTAATCCCTTGAATCTTTTTGTCACTTCCACTATATAATCATAAGGGATTTGATTTAAGTCATACCTGAATGGTCTAGTGATTTTCCCCTACTTTCTTCAATTTAAGTTTGCTAAGTCGCTTCAGTCGTGTCCGACTCTGTGCAACCCCATAGATGGCAGCCCACTAGGCTCCTCTGTCCCTGGGATTCTCCAGGCAAGAAAACTGCAGTGGGTTGCCATTTCCTTCTCCAAATTTAAGTCTAAACATGCCATTAAGGAATTCATGATCTGAGCCACAGTCAGCTCCCGGTCTTGTTTTTGCTAATTGTATAGAGCCTCTCCATCTTTGGCTGCAAAGAATATAATCAGTCTGATTTCAGTATTGACATCTGGTGATGTCCACGTGTAGAAACTTCTCCTGTGTTATTAGAAGAGAGTGTGTGCTAGGACCAGTTCGTTCTCTTGGCAAAACTCTGTTAGCCTTTGCCCTGCTTCTTTCTGTACTCCAAGGCCAAATTTGCCTGTTACTTCTGGCAATTTTGCCAGGTATTTCTTGATTCCCTACTTTTGCATTGTAGTCCCATACAATGAAAATGACATATTTTTTGAATGTTAGTTCTACAGGTCTTCTAGGTCTTCATAGAACCGATCAACTTCAGCTTCTTCAGTTTTACTGGTCGGGGCATAGACTTGGATCACTGTGATATGGAATGGTTTGCTTGGAAACAAACAGAGATCGTTGTGTCATTTTTGAGATTTCATCCAAGTACTCCATTTCAGACTCTTTTGTTGACCATGATGGCTACTCCATTTCTTCTAAGGGATTCTTGCCCACAGTAGTAGATATAATGGTCATCTGAGTTAAATTCACCCATTCAAGTCTATTTTAGTTCTCTGATTCCTAAAATGTTGATGTTCACTCTTGCCATTTTCTCTTTGACCACTTCCAGTTTGCCTTGATTCATGGACCTAATATTCCAGGTTCCTATGGAATATTGCTCTTTACAGCATCAGACTTGACTTCCATCACAAGTCACATCCACAACTGGGTATTTTTGCTTTGGCTCTGTCTCTTCATTCTTTTTGAAGTTATTTCTCCACTGATGTCTAGTAACATATTGGGCATCTGTCAACCTCAGGAGTTCCTCTGTCAGTGACCTCTCTTTTGCCTTTTCAAACTGTTCATGAGGGTCTCAAGGCAAGAATAATGAAATGGTTTGCCATTCCCTCTCCAGTGCACCACGTTTTGTCAGAATTCTGTATCATGACCCGTCTGTCTTGGGTGCCCCTACATGGCATGGCTCATAGTTTATTTGAGTTAAACAAGGCTGTGTTTCATGTGATAAGATTGGAAAAGACTAGATGGGGAAAGACTAGAGATCTCTTCAAGAAAATTAGAATTAGCAAAGAACATTTTATGCAGAGATGGTCACAATAAAGGACAGAAATGGGATGGACATAGGAGAAGCGGAAGATATTAAAAAGAGGTGGCAAGAATACACAGAAGAAATATACAAAAAAGATATTCTCAACCCAGATAATCAAGATGGTGCGATCATGACCTACAGCCAGACATCCTGGAATGCAAAGTTCAGTGGGCTATAGGAAGCACTGTTGCAAACAAAGCTAGTGGGGGTAAAGGAATTCCAGTGGTGCTATTTCAAATCCTGAAAGATGATGCTGTGAAAGTGTTGCACTCAATATGCCAGCAAACTTGGAAAACTCAGCAGTAGCCACAGGACTGGAAAAGGTCAGTTTTCATTCCAACCAATCACAAAGAAAGGCAATGCCAAAGAATGCTCAAACTACCGCACAACTGCAGTCATCTCACATGCTATTAAAGTAATGCTCAAAATTCTCTAAGTCAGGCTTCAATAGTATGTGAACCGTGAAAGTCCAGATGTTCAAGCTGGATTTAGAAAAGGTAGAGGAACCAGAGATCAAATTGCAACATCCGTTGGATCATCGAAAAAGCAAGAGCTCCAGAAAACCGTATATTTCTGCTTTTTTGATTATGCCAAAGCCTTTGACTGTGTGGATCACAATAAACTGTGGAAAATTCTGAAAGAGATGAGAATACCAGACCATCTGACCTTCTTGAGAAATCTGTATGCAGGTCAGGAAACAACAGTTAGAACTGGACGTAGAGCAACAGACTGGTTCTAAATTGGGAAAGTAGTACATTATTATGGCGGTGTATTGTCACCCTGCTTATTTAACTTATATGAAGAGTACATCATGAGAAACTCTGGACTGGATGAAGCAAAAACTTGAATCAAGATTGCCAGGAGAAAAATCAATAACCTTAGATATGCAGATGACACCACCCTTATGGCAGAAAGTGAAGAAAACTAAAGAGCCTCTTGATGAAAGTGAAAGAGGAGAGTGAAAAAGTTGACTTAAAGCTCAACATTCAGAAAACGAAGATTATGCATCTGGCCCCATCACTTCATGGTAAATAGATGGGGAAACAGTGGAAACAGGAAGATACTTTATTTTTCTGGGCTCCAGAATCACTGCAGATGGTGACTGCAGCCAGGAAATTAAATGATGCTTGTCCTTAAAGAGAATTTATGACACACCTAGACAGCATTTTAGAAAGCCAAGACATTACTTTGCAAACTAAGGTCCATCTAGTCCAAGCTATGGTTTTTCCAGTAGTCAAGTTGTGGATGTGAGAGTTAGAATATAAAGAAAGCCGAGTGCTGAAGAATTGACCCTTTTGAACTGTGAGGTTGGAGAAGACTCCTGAGAGTCTCTTGGACTGCAAGGAGATCCAGCTAGTCCATTCCAAAGGGAATCAATCCTGAATATTCATTAGAAGGACTGATGCTGAAGCTGAAACTTCAATACTTTGGCCACCTGATGCAGAGAACTGAGTCATCTGAAAAGACCTTGATGCTGGGAAAGATTGAAGGCAGGAGGAAAAGGGGATAACAGAGGATGAGATGGTTGGATGGCATCACTGACTCAATGGAAATGAGTTTGAGTAAGCTCCGGGAGTTGGTGATGGACACGGAGGCCTGGCATGCTGTGATTCATGGGGTCGCAAAGAGTCCGACACGACTGAGTGACTGAACTGAACTGCTCTTTAAAAATTGAAAATAATGCAATAAATTGATAACATATTAATTAAAATAATTCTACAATATAACTTTTTTGAGCACTGTAGCAAACATATTAAATACTGATAAACATAAAAAGTATATTGAGAGGATTAAACATCATGATTGATTACGTTTTATTTAAGGGATACAAGCATATTTCTGCATTAGGAAAGTTACTAAGACAGGCTATCACTTCAAAATCATAGGACAAAAGTGATATGGTTACCTCTGAATATACCAGATTTTTTTTTTTTTTAATCTAAAATGAAAGTGAAGTTGCTCAGTCATGTCCTTGTCTTTGGGACCCCGTGGACCGCAGCCCACCAGGCTCCTCCATCCATGGGATCTCCAGGCAAGAATACTGGAGTGGGTTGCCATTTCCTTCTGCAGGGGATCTTCCCAACCCAGGAATGGAACCCAGGTCTCCCTCATTGCAGGCAGACACTTTAACCTCTGAGCCACCAGGAAGCATTTTTAATCTAAAGATCTTCTTAATGTTTAAATTTCAACAATAAAAAAATTGTTATACTTTTAAAATGACCTGCTCTATTTGTTACTGATCCTTTTGAGTGGGCCCAAAAAGAGTCCTCATGCCCAGTGTCACCTACATCCACAAAGCTACAAACCACTTCTGAGTTTGTTTCAGAAGCAAGTTCAGTTCAGTCACTCAGTCGTCTGCAACTCTTTGTGACCCCATGAATCACAGCACGCCAGGCCTCCTGTCCATCACCAACTCCCAGAGTTCACTCAGACTCACATCCATCGAGTCAGTGATGCCATCAAGCCATCTTGTCCTCGGTCGTCCCTTTCTTCTCCTGCCCCCAATCCCTCCCAGCATCAAAGTCTTTTCCAATGAGTCAACTCTTCGCATGAGGTGGCCAAAGCACTGGAGTTTCGGCTTTAGCATCATTCCTTCCAAAGAAATCCCAGGGCTGATCTCCTTCAGAATGGACTGGTTGGATCTCCTTGCAGTCCAAGGGACTCTCAAGAGTCTTCTCCAACACCACAGTTCAAAAGCATCGATTCTTCGGTGCTCAGTCTTCTTCACAGTCCAACTCTCACATCCATACATGACTACTGGAAAAACCATAGCCTTGACTAGATGGACCTTAGTCGGCAAGGTAATGTCTCTGCTTTTGAATATGCTATCTAGGTTGGTCATAACTTTTCTTCCAAGGAGTAAGCGCCTTTTAATTTCATGGCTGCAGTCACCATCTGCAGTGATTTTGGAGCCCCAACGGGTCAAAGCAAAGTTGTATTCTTCAATCAAAGAATGAAGTGTGAACTCATGCTCTAAAGTAGACAATATCTCTAGCAGGCCATTAACTGTTGTGCTATGCAGGGTGCTTTACAAGGTTTTTGTTAGTAGGGAAGTGTAGTGGAGTCCTTGCCAGTTGGACACAGCTGTGTTGTACTCAGCACATCAGAGCAAGGTGCTGGGTGAAAGCATCTCTGCACATGGCCCACCAGCATTATACTGAATCAATGTGTTGTATTCAACACTCCATATTGGTTTGCCAAGTTGAGGTGCTGGACACAGTAGTTATGGGCTGAGAACGTGTTAGGTGCAAGGCAGCTGCACATAAACCTGTAAAGATTAGTGACACTATTAATAGACTGAGTACTAGAGAAGAAGTTAACCTTATCTTATCATCTATATCCCATCTTATCTCCTCCAGGGACACCAATGGTCTTTGCACGTGACATATCTATCTCACCAAAAGACAACATTATGCATAATATGAAGTTCTCTATATTATATGTGAAGAATTCCTAGAAAATTTTAAATCAAAAAGAGCAAAATACCTAAGAAAAACAGCTAAAGAATAAAGAATTCACAAAATGGAATCTAGATGGTTAACCCATACTAGTTACAGAGATAACTCCAACTCACAAATAGATGTTATTAGCCACAGTGAAATGAGATAGAAAAATGAATATGTGGTGTTTAAAATTATATGAATTTATCATCACTCATTTCAACATTTCCTCCCACCGAAGTCTGATATAGTTTTTCTAAGACTTTATTGCCTTCTAAAATATTATATAATGTAAGAGTTATATATTTCCAGTCTACTTTCTCAGAATGTAAGGTCCATGATGACAAGGTTTTTTTTTTTTTTTTTAAGCCTTCTTTGCTTACTAATATGGTACAATTGTTCAAAAAATATTTGCAAATACAGCTGAATAGGCTACAAACAAAAATCTCATGATAAGGGAGGCTATTTTTATTAAGGTAAATGAACCTCAAGTTGGACATATCTATGATAATTATTTTATAAAGCTATTTCAAAAAATAATTATGATCTGTTCTGTAAGATGTAAATAGACAACCTAAAAATAATAACTTTACCTTTAAATTTCCTGCATGAGTCTCTGAAATGGCATTTTGAAAATAAAAAATATTATTTGCTTATTGTTAAGGAGGAAAATATTAGTCATAAATTCTCTCTTGTGCAAGTTAAATTACCTCAGATCTAGAGAAAATTAAGGCATCATTCTTGCTGATTAGCAGAGAAGGCAATGGCACCCCACTCCAATACTCTTGCCTGGAAAATCCATGGATGGAGGAGCCTGGTAGGCTGCAGTCCATGGGGTCACTAAGAGTTGGACACAACTGAGTGACTTCACTTTCGCTTTTCTCTTTCATGCACTGGAGAAGGAAATGGCAACCCACTCCAATATTCTTGCCTGGAGAATCCCAGGGATGGCAGAGCCTGGTGGGCTTCCATCTATGGAGTTGCACAGAGTCGGACATGACTGAAGTGACTTAGCAGCAGCAGCAGCTTACTGATTAGATATCTTCATGTTATATATATTTCATATTTCTCTATCCCTACACCTCTAATTAGTTAAAAAAAACTTCAGTATTTACCTTCAAACATAACTTTTGTTTCTCTTTAGTATTTCTATTATTAGAATAAGTTTTTTTTATTATTTTACACTATGACATGATAATTTTATATCCATTCTTTTATTTCCATTTTCTTTTTGTAGAGTATCAAGTGCTTATGGGCTAACAACAACAACAACAAAAATAGCACTTTGTCTTCATAATGTTCAGTTCAGTCACTCAGTCACTTAGACAATGTCCAACTCTTGGCGACCCCATGGACTGCAGCGCCAGGCTTCTCTGTCCATCATCAACTCCTGGAAATTACTCAAACTTATATCTTTTGGGTCGATGATGCCATCCAATCATCTCATTCTCTGTCTTCCCCTTTTCCTCTCACATTCAATCTTTCCCACCATCAGGGTCTTTTCTAGTGAGTCAGTTCTTCACATCAAGTGGGCAAAGTATTGGAATTTCAGCTTTAGCATCAGTCCTTCCAATGAATATTCAGGACTGATGTCCTTTAGGATAGATTGCATGGATCTCCTTGTAGTCCAAGGTACTCTCAAGAGTTTTCTTCAACACCACAGTTCAAAAGCATCCAAAAAGATGATTCTGTGAAAGTGCTGCACTCACTATGTCATCAAATTTGGAAAACTCTTCAGTGGTCACAGGACTGGAAAATGTCAGTTTGGATTCCAATTATCATAAAAGGCAACCCTAAAGAATGCACAAACTACCACACAATTGCACTCATCTCTCATGATAGTAATATAACGCTCAAAATTTTCCAAGCCAGGCTTCAAACAGCATGTGAATGATGAAGTTCCAGATGTTCAAATCAGAATTAGAAAAGGCAGAGGAACAAGAGATCAAATTGCCAACATTTGTTGGATCATTGAAAAAGCAAGAGAGTTCCAGAAAAACATCTACTTCTGCTATTTACTACGTCAAAGCCTTTGACTGTGTGGATCTTCCAAAGATGGCAATGCCAGACCACCTGACCTGAGAAATCTGTATGCAGGTCCAAAAGCATCGGTTAGAAATGGACATGGACTCCCAATCCGGAGTTCATGTACACTCATGGCTAATTCATGTCAATGTGTAACAAAACGAATACAGTATTGTAAAGCAAAACAAACTAAAAAATAAAAATTAATTAAAAAAAAAAAAAAAAAAGAAATGGACATGGACATGGATTGGGAACTCATGTACACCCGTGGCAGATTCATGTCAATGTATGGCAAAACCAATACAGTATTGTAAAGCAAAATAAGTAAAAATAAAAATTAAAAAAAAAGTCAGGAAATTGTTTCTCTGCTGAACTCAAAAAATAAATAAATAAATAAATTCAATTTTAATTTATTAAAAAAAAAAGGAAATGGACATGGAACAACAGACTGGATCCAAGTTGGGAAAGGAGTATGTCAAGGTTGTGTATTGTCACTCTGCTTATTTAACTTATATGCAAAGAACATCATGCGAAATGACGGGCTGGATGAACCAGAAGATGGAATCAAGGTTACCGGGAGAAATATCAATAATCTCAGATATTCAGATGACACCACCCTTATGGCAGAAAGTGAAGAGGAACTAAAGAGCCTCTTGATGAAAGTGAAAGAGGAGAGTGAAAAATTTGTTTAAAACTCAACATTCAGCGGCTGGCCAAGAGCTGCATGCAACCGGTGGGAGGCCGGCCGACTGGGGCTGGGGCTCGGGCGGTTTCTCCGCGGATCCCTGGCGGCGAGCACGGACGGCCCGGAGGCGGCGGCTCTGAGCTGGCAGGCGGAGTGTTGTCTCCCGCGCCCGCCTGCCCTGCTCGGTCCTAGGATGCGGGTGTTGGAGGGGGGCGATGCCCGGGGCCAGGGATGTGCTCTGTCACCAGGCGCTGCAGCTGCTGGCCGAGCTCTGTGCCCGCGGGGCCCTGGAGCACGACAGCTGCCAGGATTTCATCTACCACCTGCGGGACCGCACCAGACCCCGGCTCCGCGACCCAGATATCTCAATGAGCCTGCTGACCCTTGTAGTCACTGCCTGTGGCCTCGCTCTCTTTGGTGTGTCTCTCTTCCTGTCTTGGAAACTCTGCTGGGTTCCGTGGCGAGAACGAGGCCTGTTCTCTAGTAGCAAAGACAACAACCAGGAGCCTCTTAACTACACGGACACAGAGACCAATGAGCAGAACAGTGAGGGCTTCTTAGACTCTCCCACCCCTTGTCCAGACTCCTCCATGAAGATCAGTCACACCTCCCCAGACATTCCCCTCTCAACCCAGACGGGGGACCAGGACAACTGTGCCATGGCATCCACGTGCAACGCCAAATCACAGAGTCAACCTCATCAGCTCGGCACAATTCAGTCCGAAGACAACTCAACCTGTCAAACCCAGACTTCAATATCCAACAACTTCAAAAACAGGAACAGTTGACTGGCATTGGTCGAATTAAACCGGAGTTATATAAGCAGAGGTCATTGGATAATGATGACGGGAGAAGGAGTAACAGTAAATCCTGTGGGAAACTGAACTTCATTTTAAAATATGACTGTGACTTAGAGCAGCTCATAGTGAAGATCCACAAAGCTGTCAACTTGCCCGCCAAGGACTTTTCTGGGTCTTCAGATCCTTACGTCAAGCTCTATTTGCTTCCCGATCGGAAGACAAAACACCAGACTAAAGTTCACAGAAAGACCCTGAACCCGGTGTTTGATGAAGTGTTTTTATTTCCAGTTCCCTACAATGACCTTGCAGCCAGGAAGCTTCACTTCTCTGTCTATGACTCTGACAGGTTCTCTCGCCATGACTTAATTGGCCAAGTGGTGGTGGATCACTTCTTAGACTTGGCTGATTTTCCCAGGGAGTGCATCCTGTGGAAGGATATCGACTATGTCACCAATGACAACGTGGATCTTGGAGAACTGATGTTTTCCCTCTGCTCTCTTCCCACAGCTGGCAGACTGACCATTACCATTATAAAAGCAAGGAATTTAAAGGCAATGGACATAACAGGAGCATCAGATCCCTACGTGAAAGTCTCACTGATGTGTGATGGCAGACGACTAAAAAAGAGGAAAACATCCACCAAGAGGAACACTCTGAATCCTGTTTACAATGAAGCCATAGTCTTTGATGTCCCTCCCGAGAACATTGACCAAACCCACCTGTCCATAGCAGTCATGGACTACGACCGTGTAGGTCACAATGAGATCATTGGCATGTGTCAAGTAGGCAATGAAGCTGAGCGGCTGGGCAGAGACCACTGGAGCGAAATGTCATATCCGCGCAAGCCCATTGCACACTGGCATTCCCTGGCGGAGAAACGAGACCGTGGGTAAGAGGACCACTTATGTCAAGAACCCAATAGGACAAGCATCTTACAGAGATCTTCAGTAACTTTTCCCATCCAGCAACATCCAGATGACTCTAGTGACCAAATGCTCAGCTGTAAAGACAGCAATAACTGGCCCTCTTTCCAGGCTGGGTTTGCTGAACGTGAATGGCCCAGCCGTCTTCAGGTGGCCTAAGGTGGGGTGCTGTGGGGAAGTGTATCTCTTCTGGCCGAGAATCAAGACTGGACTGTGGAAGAAACCGCCTGACACGGTGAGAGTACTCAGCACCTAGAGCGCCAGCACTCGCAGTGATTAACACAGGGCCCTTGGTGATGGATTCACTCAGCTGCCCTGGCAGTGTCACTCTGACATGGTGTTATTTGCTTGAAGGCCCTGGAATGACAGGATATCTTAAAATCTATCCAGGTGCTAAGTAGGCAGCAGATCTAATTCACACTGGACTACTACTGAGCTAATAACTATCTCCAGAAAATAATTTCACCCAAGAAGTACTCCAGCTTTGCAAGGAATAGCCCCAGGAGAGTAATAGGATAAGCAGGCCGTTACCCTGGAAAAAATGGAGTGCAAAGTGGTCTTGTTCACAGCAAATTCACTGCCTACTCCCTTGTCTGTGGCAGTGAGTACCAGTTGATTGTGGTCCTCTCTTCTGCTAAACCCAGAGTCAGAATCCCCAGCACTGTTTTCAGAATAGCCAGCAGCCACTTCCTTTCAGCTGGTATTGGCAAGTAGAATGAAAGTTCATTGTCATCCCTGTTAGAGAGGCATGCATCTCAATGGCATAGGCATCTGGAATCCCTTTCCCAGGTACATTTGTCTTCTGAGGGAAGAGCCTCAGAAACAGATGTACCATTGAGTGAGCTGAGTTCGAAGAGATGACACAGCTGGTTCCTGATTGAAGGCACAGCTTTGGGGCCTTCTTGGCCTGAGTGCCTTCTGGGTATTTCCATATGCAACAGCCCAGAGGCATAGCCTTGGGCAACCACAGACAGGTTTCCTTCATTTCCAGAAACATATATCACATTTCACAGCACTTGGGGAATGGAAGTACCTACTAGAGTGAAGATCAAGGGCTCTCCCCTGGTATCACATCCATTACTCAGCTTCCTTTGTGACCACATCAGCCAACCCACTGCCAGCTGTGTTCCATGTCCTTCTTGCTTCTGCTTCTATACAAATGAAACCAAAGGTCTCAGCATGCCCTGGGGCTGGGGGTGTTACCTAGTGATCCTCTCTTCCCCAACATGGGTGTGAGGTACTCCACCAATACATTGGCACCATTTCTCCAAGACAGCATGTCCCTTTCATACAGTCTCTTTGCAGCAGAATCTATAGTTGGACTGTACTTTACCTTCCTGGGAAACTCGTTATCTTCATTTGAATGAACATTTCCATACAGGATTAACTAGGTAGAAGCACGAGCTAGGCAGGTCTTCAGAAAGTTTTTATTGCCATGGCTGCCTGGTACAAGAAACTACCTTGTCAAATCTTGAAAGGATGGAGACCGTTGGTTGTATGAGGCAGTGTTACTATGTTCCAGCTTCACATGTTCCCCAACCTGTGTATTCCATTTCCATCCCTGAGTGGCTTTCAACCTTGAAGACTGACAGGGAACCCAGGGTTCTGCCTATGTCTGTTGACATGAGAAGAATTCAATTTCTTTGCCCAAGGTTGCCCTCTGCCTATTCCTCCACATGCAGACATCTTCCATCATACCAGTGTTTAGAACCAAAGCATGAAGGACTAGTGCCAGCAAGATAGTCAGCAGAAATATTATCTCTAGATCCTGGCAGATGAGCCCAGAAAGGTGGTCCCAGAGAAACCAGCCTGGCCCTGGTAGATATCAGGCAGCGATCCCAATAAGCTTTGACTTGTCTTTGGAATGGGGAGCCTTGGTAGGAGATCCTGGGGTAGCTGAGCCTATTGTTCCCCTGCTCTCAAGATCTTCCTGCCTCGAGGGCTGAGTATGCCACTGGCTTGCTGGTATGGAATAGAAGGTGACTTTAATAGGGGCCAGCAGCAAGTGGCTTGTATCTGGAAAGCTTTGCCTAGCAGTCCAGCTGTGGTCGGAGGCTGGTTATAAATTTGAACTTCCTGACCCCATCTGCAACTCTGCCTCTGTTCTCTTGTATTCTGTTTGGTTTCCATTTAGTATCCTAGTAGATGTTCCTTTAAAAAAAAAAAAAAACTCAACATTCAGAAAACTAAGATCATGGAATTCAGTCCCATCACTTCATGGCAAATAGATGGGGAAACAATGGAAACAGTGAGAACTTTATTTTTGGGGACTCCCAAATATCTGCAGATAATGACTGCAGTTATAAAATTAAAAGATGCTTGCTCCTTGGAAGGAAAACTATGATCAACCTAGACAGTGTATTAAAAAGCAGAGAAATTACTTTGCTAACAAAAGTCTGTCTAGTCAAAGCTATGATTTTTCCAGTATTCATGTATGGATGTTAGTTTGGACTATAATGAAAGCTGAGCACTGAAGAACTGATGATTCATACTGTGGGATCTGCATATTAAAAAAAAATTTTTTTTTTTCTAAATGAGAGTCACAGAGAAATAGGCATATTTTATTTTCTACATTAATGCCTGCAGAGAATGTGTGCTTTTTTCAGATGCAATTGTACATTCAACTTTAGATAATTTTATTCACAAGGAAGTCCTGGTAGCTTTATTTTTCTGCCATCCTAAAAATATTACATTAAAAAGATTTCTCTTTATGATACTTTTCTATGAACTTTTATTCAAAAAACACTGCATACCACCACTTATCCCTATTTCACATAGTAACTCAGTGTCTTTTAATTTTAAGATGACATTTTAAACATATTTCAAATTAAGAAATGTTTTTACTTGTAATAAAAAGAAATATTTTAAGTTAAAAGGTAAAATTGAATTTGTAGAAATAAAAACAAGACACTTATGTATTAAATATTACTTTAACTTTATTTTGCTAAATAGAAAGTGGTAAAAGCCATTAAAATTAAATTTTATTTTAATTCTATATAGAGAAAATCAGCACATTAAGATGATAGTTTAATTTTTAAATTAATATTTTAAGTAAATTTAAAGTGTCACAGCAAAAATAGTATTCAAAAAGCAGATAGCAGAAATACAATTATTATTGTATAGAATGATGGGTATAGGTTAATTAATCCACTTATGCTTTTTATTTTATACTTCTGTGTAAGTCTCAACTGAGGACCAGAAGAACATTTAACAAAATGTTGGAGAAAATGCACACTGCAGATAACAGATTAAATCATTAATATTTTAAATTTAGAATATTTGGGCTTCCCTAGTGGCTCAGAATTTAAAGTGTCTGCCTGCATTGCAGGAGACCTGGGTTCGATCCCTGGGTTGGGAAGATCCCCCTGGAGAAGGAAATGGCAACCCACCCCAGTATTCTTGCCTGGAGAATCCCATGGATGGAGGAGCCCGGTAGGCTACAGTCCACGGGGTAACAAAGAGTGGGACACGACTGAGTGACTTCACTTTCACTTTCACTTTAGAACATAGAACAATCACTCTTAAATGAGAAAAACTTCTATAACTGAGAAGAAACTTAGAAAATATCATTTATGCATTTTAGAGGCAAATATGAATGAAATACTGACTTTCTGACATTGTATGCTGCTCAAACATGACTTTAAATAAAGTCAAATGTTTTAGGGATATTTCTTTTTCTTTTCTTTCTTTCTTTCTTTTTTTTTTTCCAGTTTGGAAACATCTGGATCCTAAGCCCTCTTCAAGTAGGCCTGGGTCCTAGTTCTCTCTCTCTCTCTCTCTTTTTTTTTTTTTAACTGAGCATTTTCATATTTTTAAAAATTATTTTAATTGGATGTTAATTACTTTACAATATTGTATTGGTTTTGCCATACATCAACATGTGTCCACCACAGGTATACACGTGTTCCCCATCCTGAACCCCCCTCCCTCCTCCCTCCCTGTGCCATCCCTCTGGGTTGTCCCAGTGCACCAGCCCCAAGCATCCAGTATCACGCATTGAACCTGGACTGGTGATTCATTTCATATATGATATACATATTTCAATGTATTCTCCCAAATCATCCCACCTTCTCTCTCTCCCACAGAGTCCAAAAAACTGTTCTATACATCTGTGTCTCTTTTGCTCTCTCGCATACAGGGTTATTGTTACAATCTTTCTAAATTCCATATATATGTATTAGTATACTGTATTGGTGTTTTTCTTTCTGGCTTACTTCACTCTGTATAATAGGGATATTTCCTAAATTAATATTGTCAACTCATCTTCAGTATGTTTAAAATTTGCATTTCAAATGTTATTGGAATATATAGATTACACAATTATTTGGTTCAGGAATAAGCAAATTTGGTATGATCTATTATTTTTTTTACCCACTTCCATCAAATACTTTATTATATGTAATTATTAGGACTTCCCAGATGGCTCAATGGTAAAAAGAATCCATCCACCAATAAGTAGACATGGATTTGATCCCTGGACCAAGAAGATTCCCTGAAGAAGGAAATGGCATTGCACTCTAGTATTCTTGCCTGAATAATCCCATGGACAGAGTAGCCTGGTGTGGTGTGTCCATGGGGTCACAAAGAGTTGCATGAGACAGAAATTGAGAAACAGCAAAAACAACATGAACATACTGGGGAGATCTCAAACAAGTATGAAGCCAAAATTAATAATGATCCAGGATTACTTCAGTACCATAGAAATTCAAACTGGAGATCACCACCATCCTGACAAGTAAGCAATTCAGAGAGGGCCTCTGAATGGCTGGTTCGTAAAACTCTTAAGTGTGGCATTTTGCATTCATTCATCAGCATATAAATAATGCAAGCTTTGCAAAGTATATCATCATCATCATTAATATCCTCTAGATATGTTAGCATTAGAAGTTTGGAAATTAAAGTGGAACATGCATGGGACATTACCTTTATAACAATGGATTGCCTATATCTCTGTCTCAAATGCTGCAATTTTAAAGAAATAGAAAACTTCTACTTAGCTATTCAGTTCAGTTCAGTTCAGTTCAGTAGCTCAGTCATGTCTGACTCTTTGCGACCCCATGAATCGCAGACGCCAGGCCTCCCTGTTCATCACCAACTCCCAGAGTTCACTCAGACTCATGTCCATCGAGTCAGTGATGCCACCCTGCCATCTCATCCTCTGTCGTCCCCTTCTCCTCTTGCCCCCAATCCCTCCCAGTATCAGAGTCTTTTCCAATGACTCAACTCTTCGCATGAGGTGGCCAAAGAACTAGAGTTTCATCTTCAGCATCATTCTCTCCAAAGAAATCCCAGGGCTGATCTCCTTCAGAATGGACTGGGTGAATCTCCTTGCAGTCCAAGGGACTCTCAAGAGTCTTCTCCAACACCACAGTTCAAAAGCATCAATTCTTCGGCGCTCAGCTTTCTTCACAGTCCAACTCTCACATCCATACATGACTACTGGAAAAACCATAGCCTTGACTAGATGGACCTTTGTTGGCAAAGTAATGTCTCAGCTTTTGAATATGCTATCTAGGTTAGTCATAACTTTTCTTTCAAGGAGTAAGCGTCTTTTAATTTCATGGCTGCAATCATCATCTGCAGTGATTCTGGAGCCCCTCAAAATAAAATATTACACTGTTTCCACTGTTTCCTCTAAATTAAAACATACAAGACATAACACAAGTATACTGCAAGCCCTGAAGTTGATGCATTAAATAGAATTCAGGCTAAAAGATTCCAAGATATATTAGCATAAATATGATAGAAATTTTTTTTCTCTTTTTTAGTTATGCAAATGAGTTGATTCAGATTGGTGTTATTTTTTTAATTGATGTATTTATTTTAATTGGAGGCTAATTACTTTACAATATGGTAGTGGTTTTTGCAATACATTGACATGAATCAGCCATGAGTGTACATGTTTCCCCCATTCTGAGCCCCCTACCCACCTCCCTCCCCATCCCATCCCTCAGGGTTGTCCCAGTGCACCAGTACCACAAGCATCCTGTACCATGCATCGAACCTGGATTGGTGATCTTGTTTCACATTTGGTAATGTACATGTTTCAGTTCTATTCTCTCAAATCATCCCACACTTGCCTTCTCCCACGAGTCCAAAAATCTGTTTTTTATCTCTGTGTCTCTTGCTGTCTCACATATAGGGTCATCATTACCATCTTTCTAAATTCCATATATATGCATTAATATACTGTATTGGTGTTTTTCTTTCTGACTTACTTCACTCTGTATAATAGGCTCCAGTTTCATCCACCTTATTAGAACTGATTCAAATGCATTATTTTTAATAACTGAGTAATATTCCATTGTATATGTGTACCACAGCTTTCTTATCCATTTGTCTGCTAATGGACATCTAGGTTGCTTCCATGTCTTAGCTATTTCAAACAATTCTGCAACAAACATTGGGGTATGCACATCTCTTTCAGCTCTGGTTTCTTTGGTGTGTATGCCTTGCAATGGGATTGCTTGGTCCTTTGACAGTCTTATTTCCAGTTTTTTCAGAAATCTCCATACTGTTCTCCTTAGTGGCTGTACTAGCTTGCATGTTTAAACTCCATTAGATCCTTCAAAGGGCCTAGAATTCTTTACCCTTCCTCTGTTTCCTTTCTTCCTCCTTTTTTCCCTCCCTTGCCAATACCATCTCACCTTTATTCCTTCCTTCCATTCTTTTCATTTTTCCTTCACCACTTCCTCTTTAAAAGCCAGAGTATTTTTCTCATTGGAATGGCAAAGCAAGGCCAGCTACAAGATTGTGTTTCTTCTTAGAGCAAGAAGAATAGACTCTAGTGATGTTTACATCACACAAATCATTTTTGCTTATTTTTCAGCAGTAATTACTCAGTCATATTATCATATTCAGAGGTTAATGACTTTAAAATTTATTTACCACTTAAAAGCCACATACCTAGTTAACAGTATACAGCTGTCAGGATGGGGAACACGTGTATACCCATGGTGGATTTATGTGGATGTATGGCAAAACCAATACAATATTGTAAAGTAATTAACCTCAAATTAAAATAAATAAATTTATATTAAAAGAAATAAATTATTTTGGGAGACTATGTATTTGTCTTTGGAAACACAAATTTCCAAAATTTATTTCTGGAAAAAGATGAATTGTATTTGGGAGACAAAAAACAATTGTATTTTGGGAAAAATGTGTTCACCATATTTAATTTAAAACAATATATATATTTTATTTTTTTAAACCATACTGTGATAACAGTTACAAACTTTATTTGATTATAATTAATTATCATAAAGTATACATTCTGAAGTTACTCATCAGTATTTTGGCTATAGAGCATATATATTTATACTTATTGAAATATTATATATGTGTTAGATTATACAGAAAACATCAAAGAAATTGCTGTTTAAATATTTAAATAAAAAACAATGGCTGCTTAACTGTCGGAAATTCATTTCTTCTCACAGTATGAGATTTTTCAGCTGTAATCATTTATTATGTGTCAAATCATATGGGCTTGCATGTTCACTCATTTTTCTTCTTTAAGTGAAAAAAAGTGATATTTTGCATTGTATGTATAATGTTGCCTTCATGCGAACGAAATACTTCATATTGTATTGTCTGTTTTATTCACTTGAAGTAATTAATATACTTTTATACCAGTGTAATATATACATGCATATTATATGTTAAGTAAAATGGTAAATACACCCATGAAAAATAATCATTCAATAAGAATTCTGCTCACAGAAATTTTGAACTAACTTGTTTTGGAACAACTTGCCTGCTGGGATCATCTAATAAAATTTAATGATATTTAAGAACATCTATTTGAAACCATCAAACACTGTTAACTCAACAACAATTATAAAGCCAAAGTTCTGGGAAGAAAGAAAACCCATTTCAAATGTCAGCTTCATATTTGGCAACTTCTTTTCTCTTCAGTTCAGTTCAGTCACTCAGTCGTGTCTGACTCTTCGCGACCCCATGAATCGCAGCATGCCAGGCCTCCCTGTCCATCACCAACTCCCGGAGTTCACTCAGACTCACGTCCATCGAGTCTGTGATGCCATCCAGCCATCTCATCCTTGGTCGTCCCCTTCTCCTCCTGCCCCCAATCCCTCCCAGCATCAGAGTCTTTTCCAAAGAGTCAACTCTTCTCATGAGGTGGACAAAGTATTGGAGTTTCAGCTTTAGCATCATTCCTTCCAAAGAAATCCCAGGGCTGATCTCCTTCAGAATGGACTGGTTGGATCTCCTTGCAGTCTAGGGGACTCTCAAGAGTCTTCTCCAACACCACACTTCAAAAGCATTGATTCTTCTGTGCTCAGCCTTCTTCACAGTCCAACTCTCACATCCAACTCCTCCTGCCCCCAATCCCTCCCAGCATCAGAGTCTTTTCCAAAGAGTCAACTCTTCTCATGAGGTGGACAAAGTATTGGAGTTTCAGCTTTAGCATCATTCCTTCCAAAGAAATCCCAGGGCTGATCTCCTTCAGAATGGACTGGTTGGATCTCCTTGCAGTCTAGGGGACTCTCAAGAGTCTTCTCCAACACCACACTTCAAAAGCATTGATTCTTCTGTGCTCAGCCTTCTTCACAGTCCAACTCTCACATCCATACATGACCACTGGAAAAACCATAGCCTTGACTAGACAGACCTTAGTCGGCAAAGTAATGTCTCTGCTTTTGAATATACTATCTAGGTTGGTCATAACTTTTCTTCCAAGGAGTAAGCCTCTTTTAATTTCATGGCTGCAGTCACCATCTGCAGTGATTTTGGAGCCCCACAAAATAAAGTCTGACACTGTTTCCCCATCTACTTCCCATGAAGTTAAGACATTTCAAAACCTGTGGCTCTGAGCATAAACAGTGGAGTAGTAAAAAGCAGTAACTGAAAAGATGAAAATATCAGTAGAACATCCAGCAGTATCATGATACTGGAGGACAAAAACTGAATTTGAGGACCCAGAAAGGGCAAAATCTTAAGTAGACACCTCAGGATCTCAGCTGTTACTCCATCATAGTGGTTTCAGTAAATGACTAACAGCCAGATCCCCCATTGACTCTAGCGTTTTCAAATAAGCTCAAAATATGTCAATTTAATTGGGGTAAACTATTCTGTTTATTTTCTAACTTTTGTTTAGAAATCTTTCTTGAGGAATAGAGTATCACACAGAGCTGCAAATTATTCTTGTATATTTTTTCATATTTAATGTCTAACAGTAAATGAGATAATAAGCATATTTTAAAAAGAATTACCTAAACACAACATAAAAATACAGACTGTAAAAACAGACTCAGGAGATGCTATTGACATTATTAAATGTCAACACATTATCAAATTTAGTAATACTTTGCCTAGTATGTTTGAAAATTTAAAAAAAATGGTAAGGAACAAGAATCTAAAATTAAAAGCTTAAGACAATTCTAGAAGTCAAATTTGAAAATTGAAATTAAGTACTTAGTCTTTAGTTTCAACAGCAAATTTGAAACAGCTCAAAGAAAGTTCGTGAGCTGGAAAACAGGTTAGTAAAAAATAGTCAACTGAGTCATAGAACAGAAAAAGGACAGAAAATATGGGAAATTACATGAGCTATTTTGTAAAAGTGAAAGATCTAATATAGCTATATGTCCAGTGTGAGAGAATAGAGATGATAAAACCATAATTTGAAAAATTAATGGAAAACATTTCCAAAATTGTTAAAATAATTTACAACGGAAATTTAGGATAATCATAAAGACTATCCAAAAGAATTTCTTAACAAAGCTTAAAAATCAAAGTTATAGAGAACATTTAAAAATCAGTTGGAGGAAGGAAATTTTCAGCTATGAAATAGAAATCACCAACAAAATTTAGCATACCTAACCTAATACCAGATGGTGACTACAGCCATGAAATTAAAAGACACTTACTCTTTGGAAGAAAAGTTATGACCAACCTAGATAGCATATTCAAAAGCAGAGACATTACTTTGCCAACTAAGGTCCATCTAGTTAAGGCTATGGTTTTTCCAGTGGTCATGTATGGATGTGAGAGTTGGACTGTGAAGAAGGCTGAGTGCCGAAGATTGATGCTTTTGAACTGTGGTGTTGGAGAAGACTCTTGAGTGTCCCTTGGACTGCAAGGAGATCCAACCAGTCCATTCTGAAGGAGATCAGCCCTGGGATTTCTTTGGAAGGAATGATGCTAAAGCTGAAACTCCAGTACTTTGGCCAACTCACGCGAAGAGTTGACTCTTTGGAAAAGACTGATGCTGGGAGGGATTGGGGGCAGGAGGAGAAGGGGACGACCAAGGATGAGATGGCTGGATGGCATCACTGCCTCAACGGATGTGAGTCTGAGTGAACTCTGGGAGTTGGTAATGGACAGGGAGGCCTGGCGTGCTGCGATTCATGGGGTCACAAAGAGTTGGACACTACTGAGTGACTGAACTGAACTGAACCTAATACCTTTAAAGACGTGAAAGATTATATTTAAATAATTTGTATATACATCTATATATATATATATATATATATATAGATGTATATATCACATAACACTCATATAATATAAATTTAGAAGTATATATCCTATAGTAGTATGTTTAATGGTGAGTGTGAGAAGTATCTTTCTTGGTAAATATAAGAGCTTGTGGTATGTCAATGGTCCTACTTCAACAATTAGAAAATAGGATTTATTTTAAAAATGTTATTTTTAAAGACACTGGAAGAATGACAATGACATAAACTAAGGTTATGGAAAGGCTGAGTCATTTCTACATCAACCATATTTATTAGCCATTTTTTCTCTGGGAGAACTTTCTAATTCTGAGCATAGAAAAGAATTCCGGATTGTTCTCATCACAGAGATTTACTGCCAGATGGAGAAATGAGTGGAGATTTTGTCAGACCACAAATTTGATGATCACATGTTAGGGACTGTCATGATAGATGAGAAACTAGGAATGCTAAAACACGTGGATATTTTCCCCACAGAACTTATGCTGACATTAAAGTTATGTACAAACCTGGGAAAACTGAGCTAGCAGGCTTGTAGAATTGTAGTAAATATTCTGCAGTCTCTTGATACTTAAGAAAGTGAATGTGTAGTCATTCAGTCATGTTCAACTCTTTGATACCCCATGGACTGTAGCCCCACAGATCCCTCCGTCCATGGGATTCTCCAGGCAAGATACTGCAGTGGGTGCCAATTTCCTCCTGCAGAAGACCTTTCCAACCCAGGGATTAAACCTGTGTCTCCTGCATTGCAGAAAGATTTTTTACCATCTGAGCCACCAGGGAAGCCCCTACCTAAGAAAGTAACAGTTAAGAATAAACCTGACACATATTGGAACTATTCCTTTTGCTCTAAAATTTGTGCTCTATTTTCTGTGCTTAGTCAGGCTGGCTCTGCAGTTTTGTCTACTCAAATAGTAAAGTAATTTTACCTAGAACCTGAAATATGGGCTTCCCAGATGATTCTGTGGTAAGGAATTTGCCTGACAGTGCAGGAGATTCAGGTTTGATCCCTTGGTTAGGAAGATATCCTGGAGGAAGGAATGTTAACCCACTCCAGTATTCTTCCTGGAAAATCTTATGGAGAGAAGAGCCTGGTGGGCTACACTCCATGGGGTCACAAAAGTCAGATGTGACTAAGTGACCAAAAAATAAATAAATAAATAAACATAGCCTGAAATGTGCGTAGTAGCCCTTTCTCCAGGCTATACATCCAAGGCTTGACCTTTAGGGCATAACATTTTTCACCCATACAAAAATAAAAAGTTACAGAACAGAAACAGTATTTATCTTACTGAACATTTACAGGGAAATTATGGCCATACCTGCACAGACTCCTTGTTTTAATATTGCCACCCTGCTTATTTAACTTATATGCAGAGTACATGATGAGAAATGCTGGGCTGGATGAGGCACAAGCTGGAATCAAGATTGCCGGAAGGAATACTGATAACCTCATATATGCAAATAAAACCACTCTTGTGGCAGAAAGTGAAGAACTAAAGAGCCTATTGATGAACATGAAAGAGGTGAGTGAAAAAGTTGGCTTAAAACTCAACATTCAGAAAACTATGATCATGGCATCTGGTCCCATCACTTCATGGCAAACAGATGGGAAACAGTGGAAACAATGGCTGACTTTATTTTTGATGGCTCCAAAATCACTGCAGATGGTGATTGTAGCCATGAAATTAAAAGACACTTACTCCTTGGAAGGAAAGCTATGACCAATCTAGACAGCATATTACAAACCAGAGACATTACTTTGTCAACAAAGGTCTGTCTAGTCAAGGCTATGGTTTTTCCAGTAATCATGAATGGATATGAGAGGTGGACTGTGAAGAAAGCTGAGCACAGAGGAACTGATACTTTTGAACTGTGGTGTTGGAGAAGACTCTTGAGAGTCCCTTGGACAGCAAGGAGATCCAACCAGTCCATCCTGAAGGAGATCAGTCCTGGGTGTTCATTGGAAGGACTGATGTTGAAGCTGAAACTCCAATAATTTGGCCACCTTATGTAAAGAGCTGACTCACTTAAAAATACCTTTATCCTGGGAAAGTTTGAAGGCAGGAGGAGAAGGGGATGTCAGAGGATGAGATGATTGGATGACATCACCAGCTCAATGGAAATGAGTTTGGGTAAACTCCTGGAGTTGGTGATGGACAGGGAGGCCTCGAGTGCTGCAGTTCATGGGGTCACAAAGAGTCAGACATGACTGAGCGACTGAACTGAACACATGCTGCTGCAAAAACAAAAGATTATCAAATTCCTTCTGAATTGTCTGCAAAAACTAGCTACAACCTCTTCCCTTTCAGTATGAAAGAAGTCTAAAATTCACTAGGATAAGAAGGCTCTTTGGGACATGGGTTTGACATCTTCAGGTTGGCTTGATTTCAGAATAAAGTTGCAATTACTTTCCCCAAACCTTGCCCCACCCCCATTTATTGGCCTGCTCTATGGCAAGCTAACACTACCAGTTCAGTTCAGTTCAGCTGCTCAGTCATATCCAAATCTTTATGACCCCATGGACTGCAGCGAGCCAGGCCTCCCTGTCCATCACCAACTCCTGGAGCTTCCTCAAACTCATGTCCATTGAGTCAGTAATGCCATCCAACCATCTCATCCTTTGTTGTCCCTTCTCCTCCTGCTTTCAATTTTTCCCAGCATCAGGTCTTTTCAAATGAGTCAGTTCTTCACATCAGGTAGCCAAAGTATTATAGTTTCAGCTTCAGCATCAGTCCTTCCAATTAATATTCAGGACTGATTTCCTTTAGGATGGACTGGTCAGATATACTTGCAATCCAAAGGACTCTCAGGAGTCTTCTCCAACACCACAGTTTAAAAGCATCAATTCTCCGGCACTCAACTTTCTTTATAGTCTAACTCTCACAGTCATACATGACTACTGGAAAAAGCAGAGCTTTGACTAGAGAGACCTTTGTTGGCAAAGTAATGTCTCTGCTTTTTAATATACTATCTAGGTTGGTCATAACTTTTTGCCAAAGAGTAAGTGTCTTTTAATTTCATGGCTGCAGTCACCATCTGCAATGATTTGGGAGCCCCAGAAATTAAGTCTCTCACTGTTTCTATTGTTTTCCCATGTATTTGCCATGAAGTGATGGGACTGGATTTCATTATCTTAGTTTTCTGAATGTTGAGTTTTAAGCCAACATTTTCAGTCTCTTCTTTCGCTTTCATTAAATGGCTTTTTAGTCTTCTTCACTTTCTGCTATAAGAGTGATGTCATCTGCATATCTGAGGTTATCGATATTCATCCCAGCAATTTTGATTCTAGCTTGTGCTTCATCCAGCCCAGGATTTTGCATGATGTACTCTGCATATAAGTTAAATAAGCAGGGTGACAATATGTAGCCTTGGCATACTCCTTTCCCAATTTGGGACCAGTCTGTTTTTCCATGTGCAGCTCTAATTGATTTTTGACCTGCATACAGATTTCTTAGGAGACAGGCCAGGTGGTCTGGTATTCCCAACTCTTCAAGAATTTTCCAGTTTGTTATGATCTACACTGCCAAAGGCTTTGGTGTAGTCAATAAACAGAAGTAGATATTTTTCTGGAATTCTGTTTCTTTTCGGATGAGCCAATTCATTTTGGCAACTTAATTTCTGGTTCCTTTGCATTTTCTAAATCCAGGTTGACATCTGGACATTCATGGTTCATGTACTGTTGAAGTCTGGCTTGGAGAATTTTGAACTTTTTTTTTTTTTTGATAGTGTGTGAGATGGGTTCAATTGTGAAGTAGTTTGAACATTCTTTGGCTTTTTGGGATTGGAATCCAAACTGACCTTTTCCAATCCTGTGGCCACTGCTGAGTTTTCCAAATTTTCTGGCATATTGAGTGCAGCACTTTCATAGCATCATCTTTTAGGATTTGGAAGAACTCAACTGCAATTCTATCACCTCCACTATCTTTGTTTGTAGTGATGCTTCCTAAGGCCCACTTGACTTCTCATTCCAGTATATCTGGCTCTAAGTAAGTGATCACACCATCGTGATTATCTGCGTCATGAAGAATAGCAAGGAGAGAATGCCAGAGAATATCAGAGAATATCAAGGAGAGAGAAGAACACCTTCCTCAGTGATCAGTGCAAAGAAATAGAGGAAAATGGTAGAATGGGAAAGACTAGAGATCTCTACAAGAAAATTAGAGATACCAAGGGAATATTTCATGCAAAGATGGGCACAATAAAGAATAGAAATAATTTGGATCTAACAGAAGCAAATGATATTAAGAAGAGGTGGCAAGAACACACAGATATATTATAAATATCTTTTTGCATAAGTTCTTTACTTATTGAAAGAACTTTTCAAGTAAGTTCTTATTGAAAGAACTTATTTGGAAAATCTTTTTCGCCTTTTGTTTAAAATTTTATTCATATCTATTTTAGCATTATTTATCTAGCTTTATAGTCACATGGGTACCTATGACCAAGTGTTTTACCCTGCTTCTCTCAAGACTAAACTGTTTGAAGCTAACTCTGAATACACACTTCTGAACACAAAGTAATGATTTAAGATCTTGATACCTAATTATTCCTTAAATCTACATACCAAAGTTGTTCATCAAGATAAATAAATAAACACAAATGAACTCATGGACATTTGAAAGATATATCTAATTTCTAAATTCATTATAATATCAAAACTGACAGTGATGACAAAGATAATAATTGTATACTTTTTTTTTAATTCTTGGAAATGTCATTAAAGAATTTTTTTTTTTTTACTGTTTCTATAGGCTATAAAGTGGAAGATGGCCAATACAGAAAAAGAATCTTGAAGTCTATATTTCACAATTTATGTTATGATAAAATAATCATGCTATACTCAATCTACTATTTTCCATTCTAGTGTTTAATGAAAAATGCAAATCCTTTGGCCTGTAGCACTTTAATCATACCCATACTCCTTAACTTCAATTATCTCTTTACTCTGCAAGTGGATAACAATAATAGGATAACATTAAAAAAAAAATGAGAGAGAGAACTAGTGAATTACTGGAAATGTAGAATATTATGAACTTTGAATGTTTTTAAGTTCAAGATTGAGTCAAAAAACAATAGATGACTGATGACTTGCGTTTCTAAACTTTCTTTTAAATTACTCATATTATTATGTCTGCTTAGTACTTTGGAAGAAGAGAGATTTCTGTCTTAACAAAAATCTTAAATTTTGAAAAGCTGAATTGCATTCATCTACATAATCATCCCTCTAGGTCTTTAGCAATTACTTTTATCTGAGACACTCATTCTGTCTCTGTAATACAAATATTCATTTTCTTGATTCAAAACCTTCTTGATTGCAAATGCCAGAGTTTGTTTATGATGGTTCAATACTTGGAACTGGCATATCACTATAAATTTGCTTGTCCTTCTGAGTAATAGTTTGTTATTTCCTAAATAGTTGGAACTTCTTTTTATTTTAGAGTAATAAAATGATACATGCTGAGACTACTGGTTACAAAGCAGCTTTTGAGTCTCATATGTGGCACATTTATATATTTGTTACTAGTCTTTTGAATTATACTAGACATGAGACATGTCTAGCCTTTTAGTGGAATAACATTTAAATAAGCTAGCTTGTAAAATAGCAGAAAACTATGCATTATTATTTGTATGACTAAGTAAATAATATGATTAAAATAGTGAAATGATACAATTTTGGAACAACTCCTAACTATAATAATTCATGCTCATGCTTCGTTGTGTCCAACTCATTGCAACCCCATGGACCAAGGTCATCTGACCATAAAATTTTCAAGACAAGGATACTGGAGTGGATTTCCATTTCATAATCCAGGGAATCTTCCTGACCCAGAAATTGAATCTGAGTCTCTTGTGTCTCCTGCATTGGCAGGTGGATTTATTTATTTATTTATTTATTTATTTATTTTTATTTTATTTTTTTACCATTATGCAACCTGGGAAGCCAGGTTGAGATATTTCCTTCATAAATATTAGGCTAAAATAAGAAAGAATAAATATAGAAATTTCTAATGCAGAAATAATCAGATTTGGAATATGTAAATTAGACCAATCACTGATGCAGATGATTGTTTGCTTTGGTGTATTTTTATTTGAAAAAGGTGAATAGCTTTCCTTGTAAACAATTTAAAAAGCAATTGTACTGTTTCTGTTTAAATAACTGAATTGCTAGTTGAAGCAAACATCTGTAAATACAGAAAAAACTGAAAATTGTTGATGGCCCAAGATGTTAATGCTTGACTTGTGTTTTGTAATAAGAAACTTAAAAACACTCTAAATTTCAACTAAACATAAATAAAGGGCCCACTGGTTTAAAACACATGCTAATTTATTTTGTTTGCAAAACCCTGTGTCAAGCCAGCAGTATGCTTCATCATATAATATGCCATATTAAATGTCATCAGTCATGTCATGACTAATTTTTAAAATATTAACCATGCTGGTATTAAAATATCTCATTCTATCTCTTTATGTCTTCTTCAAAATGATGTAGTAAGTAATTAGCACAGGAAAAAATGAGGATGTTTTGAATTTAGGATTTTAAAAACTGACTTTTTGTGGAACAGACCTGTTAACTTTGGTGCAGTAGAAAAAAGGAGGATGTAAAGAAACTCTATTTATGCCTGGTAATCTCTTAGCATTAGCTTTTTGCATTCCCAATATGATACGTAGCAGCTGGAATATGAAGATTTCAGTGGTGAACACCATATATTTGATCTCGATGATATGATATGAAGTTAGAGAAAAGCAAAACAAAATATAGTGAGTGAACATTTACACAAATTGATCACTATTGTTCATTACTAAATAAGGAAACTGAAGAGTGCTACCTGGACACACAATTATAGAACTCAAAGTAGAATATTCTTATGGTCTAGTGTTAGTCGCTCAGTTATGTCTGACTCTTGAGACCCCATAGACTGCAGCCTGAGAGGCTCCTGTGTCCTTGGAATTTTCCAGGCAAGAATACTGGAGTTGGTTGCCATTCTCTTCTCCAGGGAATCTTCCTGACCCAGGGGTTGAACCCAGGTCTCCTGCATTGCATATAGATTCTTAACTACTAGTGCTAGCTGGGAAGCCCTCTTATGGTGTAAGTTACCATCATTTGTAACATGTGCAACTTGTGATAGATGGTATCGTGATAAGTGGTGTGAACAGGTGTGATAGGTGGTAGTGAATTTTCATGCACAACTGCTGTGCCCTGATCTGTGCCCCTCAAGTTGGTTGGTTGTGAAATTTCAAATAGCAGAACATGTAACAAAACACAACCATCTTTCATTTTATGTTTTTTTTATTTGTTTTTATTTATTTTTCTTTATTTATATTTAATTATTTTTTACATTGAGTTGTAGCTTATTTACATTGTTGTGTTAGTTTCAGGTGTATAGCAAAGTGATTCCATTATATATATACATATATCTATTTTTCGGATTCTTTTCCCATTTAGGTCATTGCAGAATACTGAGTAAAGTTCCCTGTGTTATAACTTAGTTTATCTATTTTATATATAGTAGTGGGTATATGTTAATCCCAAACTCCTAATTTATTCCTCCAACCACCTTTCTTTTTCTCTTTGATAATCATAATATTTTTTAAGTCTGTTTTATTGTCCATATCATTTGATATAGCTAACATCATATTTGATCATAAAAATCTGAAAGCATTTCCTGTAAGACAAAACACAACAGAAAGATGTGCACTTTTATTTGACAAAGTTTTGGAAGTCTTAGCCACAGCCATCAAGAAGAAAAATAAGTAAAGGAAATCCAAGTTGAAAAAGAAGTAAAAGAAACTGTCACTATTTTCATATGACACGATACTATACATAGAAAATCCTGATTATGCTACTAGAAAACTACCATGGGTTCTTAGTAGCTCAGTCGTGTCCAACTCTTGCAACCCCAAGGATCTTAGCCTGCCATGCTCCTCTGTCCATGGGATTCTCCAGGGAAGAATACTGGAGTGGGTTGCCGTTTCATTCTCCAGGGGATATTCCCCACCCAGGAATAAAGCTGGGTCTCTTGCACTGTAGGCAGACTCTTTACCAACTGAGGTATGGGGAAAGCCTCTAGAAAACTACATAGTTAGTTAGTTAAGTTGCTTAGTCATGTCCAACTCTTTGCGACCCCGTGGCCTGTAGCCCATGAGGCTCCTCCATCCATGGGATTCTCCAGGCAGGAATACTGGACTGGGTTGCCAGAACCTACTAGTACTCATCAATGAAATCAGTAAAATTGCAGGGTACACAACACAGAGAGATCTGCTGCATCTCTATACACTAACAAAAAAAAATTTTAATTACCACCACATTAAAAAGAATAAAATATCTAGGAATAAAACTACCTAAGGGAGCAAAGGAGAAGGAAATGACAACCCACTCCAGCGTTCTTGCCTGGAGAATCCCAGGGACAGGGGAGCCTGGTGGGCTACCGTCTATGGGGTTGCACAGAGTCGAACACGACCGAAGTGACTTAGCAGCAAGGGAGCAAAAGATCTGTACAGTAAGTCCCATACATAACAACAAGTTCTGTTCTGAGAGCATAAGTTCAATTTATTGTAAGTCCAGTAAAGGTAGCATAGATACCTGACACAAATGACTCTACTAATAGGGTTATAACTAACTAACTAGATATGAAATAATTTTCACACAAACGATACATACATGAAAACAAAAAATAGAAAACATTTTACATCTTATAGCATAGTACCCTGAAAAGAACAGTAGTGCCATACAACAGCTGACATACAGGAGTTGACATGAACATTGAATCTTTGGAAGCTCTCAATTTGAGGGTTCATTTGTAGGAGATTTACTGTAGTTCAAAACTTCTAAGACACTTGATGAAAGAAAGCAAAAATGACACAACAGATAGAAAGATAACTATGTTCTTGGATTGAAAGAACCAATAGTGTCAAAATGACTATGCTACCCAAAGGAATATACAGATTCAGTGCAATCTCTGTCAAATTACCAATGGCATTTTCCTCAAAACTAGAACAAAAACAACAACAAATTAAATGTGTATGGAAACACAAAAGACCCCAAATATACAAAGCAATCTTGACAAAGAAAAATGGAGCTGGAGGAAACAAGAATCAGGAAGCAAGGATCAGTATAGACCTCAGACTATACAACAAAGCTATAGCCATTAAAACAGTATGGCACTGGCACAAAAACAGACATATCCATCAATGGAACAGGACGGAGCCTGGAAATAAACTCAAGCACATTTTGTCAATTACTATCTGATAAAGGAGGCAAGAATATACTAGGGAGAAAAGACAATTTTTTTCAATTAATTGTGTTGCAAGACATGGAAAACTGCATCTAAAGAATGAAATTTGAACATTCCCTAACACCAAACAAAAAAATAATTTAAAGTTCATTAAAGACCTAAAACATAATAATGAATACTATAAAGCTCTTAAAAACAGAAGCAAAATACTCTTTGACTTAAATTGCAGCAATATCTTTTCGATTCACTCCCAAGAATAATAAAAATTAAAATGAACAAATGGATCTAATAAATTTGAAAGATTTTGCACAGCAAAAGAAACTATAAACGTAATGAAAAGACAACTCACAGAATGGGAGAAAGGATTTCAAATAATATCACCTTGTTTTAAAGTTTCAATTTTATTCCATTCATCAAAACTGTGGTGTTTTGGCATCGGTCCACTGTCAAGGTTGTTATTTCACAGTAAATGTTTTTATTCTATACTTAAGCTGACATATGAGACAGAACTTAGCATTGGATCAACCAATCTTACCTTTTAAATCTCAAAAATATGTAGCAACATCAACATTTTTTCCCCACAGATATTGTGAAATCTCTCCACAGCTAATTGCTTAACAAAAAACACTTAAATTATACACATATTTTAGGACATTTCTTTTCATCATCTATCTTAATAAGTAGGTAACCAGAAACAAAACTATAAGAAATATCATATCACATGAGAGCCTCTATAATTTCATTAGGATCATAAATCATCATTTTCTTCAGACAAGGTATTAACTGGCAGGTGAATAAAGCCTCACTGTCAGTTACAGACCATAATGTAACACTTTTGTCCTACCTTGATGTACTTTAATATAAATCTAATATTTTGCTAATTTGCAAGTTTTCATTAACAGTAATTTATTTAAATCTATAGTCAACAAGTTTATATATTCTCAAAACAATGACAATTTAAGCATTACTTGCTTTATATGAAGCTAAAGAATGCCAAATTACCACACAATTGCACTCATTTCATGTGCTAGTAAAGTAATGCTCAAAATTCTCCAAACAAGGCTTCAGCAATACATGAACCATGGACTTCCAGATGGTCAAGCTGGTTTTAGAAAAGCAGAGGAACCAGAGATCAAATTGCCAACACCTGCTGGATCATGGAAAAAGCAAGAGAGTTCCAGAAAAACATCCATTTCTGCTTTATTGACTATGCCAAAGCCTTTGACTGTGTGGATCACAGTAAACTGTGGAAAATTTCTGAAAGAGGTGGAAATGCCAGACCACCTGACCTGCCTCTTGAGAAACCTATATGCAGGTCAGGAAGCAACAGTTAGAACTGGACATGGAACAACAGACTGGTTCCAAATAGGAAAAGGAGTATGTCAAGTCTGTATATTGTCATCCTGCTTATTTAACTTATATGAAGAGTACATCATGAGAAATGGGGAAGAAGCACAAGCTGAAATCAAGATTACTGGAAGAAATATCAATAACTTCGGATATGCAGATGACACCACCCTTATGGCAAAAAGTGAAGAAGAACTAAAGACCCTCTTGATGAAAGTGAAAGGGAGAGTGAAAAAGTTGGCTTAAAGCTCAACATTCAGAAAATGAAGATCATGGCATCTGGTCCCATCACTTCATGGGAAATAGATGTGGAAACAGTGAAAGACTTTATTTTCTGTCAAATAAATCAGATGGCTGCAGATGGTGGTGGCAGCCATTAAATTACAAGACACTTGCTCTTTGGAAGTAAAGTTATGACCAACCTAGACAGCATATTAAAAAGCAGAGACACCACTTTGTCAACAAACGTCCATCTAGTCAAGGCTATGGTTTTCCAGTGGTCACATATGAATGTGAGAGTTGGACCATAAAGAGAACTGAGCATCGAAGAATTGATGCTTTTGAACTGTGGTGTTGAAGACTCTTGAGAGTCCTTTGGACAGCAAGGAGATCCAACTAGACCATCCTAAAGGAGATGAGTCCTGAATATCATTGGAAGGACTGATGCTGAAGCTGAAGCTTCAATACTTTGGCCACCTGATGTGAAGGGCCGTCATTGGAAAAGATCCTGATTTTGGGCAAGATTGAAAGCAGGAGGAGAAGGAAATGACCAAGGATGAGATGGCTGGATGGCATCACTGACTCAATGGACATCAATTTGAGCAAGCTTCAGGAGTTGGTGCTGGACAGGGAGGCCTGGTGTACTGCACTCCATGGGATCACAAAAAATCAGACACAACTGAGAGACTGAACAATATATGTAATAAAACAATTCCAAAAGACGTAAGTAAAAATACACCCCAAAATGAAAATTATGCTATGCATAATTAGTTGCTGTAGAGGCAGTCAGATCTCTTTGATGTCTTTTTTCAATACCATACTTAGCAATTTTCTTCAACTTGTTTTCTCTAGATGAGTTTTTCAGCTAGCAGTTACACTTGATTTTCATTTAAGTGTCACTACAATTAGAAGTTAAAGTTGCAAATTGCAGAATGGACTCTGACTAGTTTATCAGTAAGTATAAATATCAAGAATAGTTCAGTTAATCTCCATTAAAGCCCTTGAGTTTGGCTTTCAAGGAGCTAGTTGTGGCCCACCAAGGAGCCATTTCCCCCCTTTGATGGTTATAGATACCAAAGCTTGAAAAGCTGATGTAAAAAATGGATATTAGTATTTCTGCCATCCCTGCCATAGTTACTCTAAGGGCTAGAAAATAGCTTCTCTGTGGTAGCATCATCCTTATTGTGTTTGTTTCTGTTTCTGATTGGCATCTATGGATGAAGCCAACTGACAAACCGTTAACCATATTTCTGTGACCTAATGCAAGTAAGTCTGGAGAAATGAAATCCTAACAACAGTTTTGGGGACAATGTTGTTTATTAGGCAAAAAATCATCCTAACAAAATATTTCAAATAAAGCATAAACCATGCATTTACATATTCAAATGGTGAATGCTGATTATATTACCTATATAATTATGTATAACTTACTCTCTATGGCAAGAGAGTCATTGTGATTGACATTTCTCAACACAACAGGGTTATTTTCTAGTCATAATTCTCAAAATGGAAAGACGCTATCATTACATAAATATCACATACACAGATTGGATTGTTTGCCAACTGAGAAAAAAATGTGTATACACACAAATATAGTATCCATGGTTTTTATTTTTTCTTTCTAATTATGTATAGATAATTATTAAATTATGTATTTTTTTCTGGTATAAGATGGCCTGTATTTAGGAAAACTAGGTTAAGAAAAATAGAAACAGAAATCTCTAAACTCCTTGTCATTATTCCATATTATGCTAAATAGAGTTTTGGCTTTTGAAGGTTACAGTAATGAAAACTTAAAATTGCCACAAAGAGCTTTCACTTAACTCTTTTGGATAATATTTTCTGTCAAGAGAAAATACAGCTATTTTGGAGATGTAAGTAATACCTGTCAATTACAATATGACAAAATTTCTTTATAAAATTGTTTTCAAAATTGAAATTTTCTTTCTCTTTTTCTATACTGATAATATTATACATTCAAAATATCATTCGTTGACATAAATTCTGCAAAATAAAAACCAAATTGATCACTGAGATTTCACTATTTTAAGACCTTAAGCAATTCTAAGGAGAAGGCAATGGCACCCC
This sequence comes from Aepyceros melampus, assembly GCA_006408695.1. Lineage (NCBI taxonomy): Eukaryota > Metazoa > Chordata > Mammalia > Artiodactyla > Bovidae > Aepyceros > Aepyceros melampus. The sequence goes on from SJXQ01001139.1 coordinate 62,116, forward strand.
ACTCCAGTACTCTTGCCTGGAAAATCCCATGGATGGAGGAGCCTGGTAGGCTGCAGTCCATGGTGTCAGTAAGAGTCAGACACGACTGACTGACTTCACTTTCACGTACTGGAGAAGGAAATGGCAACCCACTCCAGTGCTCTTGCCTAGAGAATCCCAAGGACAGAGGAGCCTGGTGGGCTGCCATCTATGGGGTCACACAGAGTCGGACTCGACTGAAGTGACTTAGCAAACAATTCTAAAGAAAGTAACATCCTGCTTGAAAAAAAGCTTAGTAAACTCACTAAGGAGATGGTTAGGGACAGGGAGACCTGGAGTGCTGCAGTCCATGGGGTCACAAAGAGTTGGACACAACTAGGTAACTGAACAGACTCACAAATTTGTACAAAGATGTAACTGATAGATTGAAGGACTAATGACCTCCTTATCACCAAAGTTCCTCAGTTAGAGTCTTTCTGATCACTTCATGGAGATGTTGTATACATAAGGCAGGCATCGGTTGGTGAGATTCAGATCTTTTTTTAATCTTAGAGTGACAGAATTTAACTGCCTCACTGAGATAATGTGAAAACTTTTTGAAAAGAAAAGCACAATAATTTACAAATTTAGATGCATTTGGTTCTTCTTCTTGCGATGCACAGCTCTAGAAGAACTTGATTTTATAGTGGCCTTAGAGACTTCTGTGAAAATTTCAAGATATGTGTAATTTTTTTCAGCAGTAGCTATTTCCTCTCCTACACTATGCAAAGTAGTAACATCCGGACAGTAGCAGAGACATGAGCTTATATTTGGTCTTTTGCCTTCTGAACCTAGAATCTTTAATTGTAAAGTATTCAGAAACTTAAATTAATACTTCAGATATGCTGTTTTAAACTTAACATTTTAATTTTTGGATCTTCTGCCATTACACAATTAGGGTACTATCCCATAAAGAAATATCTTTAGTAATTCATGGGCACTTCCTTTATTACTTATATAAATGAGATTGAAGAACTAAAGCCATTTAGTATGTTAACATTTTTTCTACTTCAACGTAAGAGAAGTTTTAAAGCAGCACGAAAATGGAAAATCATTTAAATGAAAGTTAATCATATTTTTACTCAACCTCAATGTAGTCTCATTTCTGTTGGGTTTGAAAAATGAATAGAGAATCAATTAAGCTATTTTATCTAGATTATATATTTTTTAGAATATTAACAAAAATGAGAACTATTGTACTTAAAATGATCATAAATACTGCTCATTTTGAGAGAAAAGAATAATGTTTTCAAGAAAAGATAAAATTAATTATTTTTGTAAACACTGATCAATGATATCAGAGGTTTAAATGACAAAAAAAAAGTGGGGATACAAAAAATAGTCTTAAATTTGGCCAAGTTAAAAAAAAAAAAACAAAACAGACCTATAAGACAGAAACTGACACCATAAAATAAAAGTCAGAAGGCAGAAATACTACAAAGGAAATATCAGTGAATGTTTAAGGGAAAGTGAAACAAAATCATTCACAAGTTATCGTTATTTATGCTATCAGGAGAAAAAGTATCAATAAGAATGGGTGAAATGCTCAGATATCTTCAACATCCTCTTTTTAAAATATACTGAGTACAGCCAATAGAGCATATTTACTAATTCATGGTGTAAATCAACTGTATTCAAAAGCGAGCTCCTATAAAACTCTTTATACTGTAAGAATGTGGCTTTTCTTCCCCTCATATAGAGCTCCAAATCATACATTTCTTAAATTTCATCATGTCTCTACTCATATGATTTAAGAAGGGTCAAAATTTAATTAACTTCTCTGTTACCTATTTATATTACACTTACTGGCAAGATTACAAAAGAATATCATATCTCTACTAACACTGGAAACACTGTTCCATCTCTCTTATGGCAAATTATGCCAAAACCAGAGCAAATAAATCAAGCTGAAGATAGCTAAAATACTTCCTAATAAAGACGGGGGGTGGGGGAAATGTGCTTCTAGGTCAGTTCTGATCCTCTTCTATTTCTGATAAAACTATGAAAATGAATCAAAGTGAAAAAAGAAATATTATTGTACTTCACCTTAAACAAAACTTCTAGTCAGAGAAAATCCTTACACTGTATCCATTATAATCTTTAAGAGGGGATCATCAACAAGGAATGAAACCTGTTTGAAAACACAGTAAACATTATAGTTTGGAAAATCTTCCCTACCAGCAATTAAAAAAAAAAAAAGAAAGAAAGAAACTTTCATTGTGATAGTATGAATGTTTACATTTTGAAAATCAGAAAGAAAACAGTTTTAATTAATTTATAAGTAAGACTTCATAATTTGTCCACAAGTTTAAGCAGTCTTTATAGTGAGTGAAAGTCACTAGAGTCATGTCAGACTCTTGGCAAACTCATGGACTGTCCATGGAAGTTTCCCGGCCAGAATACTGGAGTGGGTAGCCTTTCCCTTCTCCAGGGGATCTTCCCCACCCAGGGATTGAACCCAGGTCTCAGTTTCTTTACCAGCTGAGCCACAAAGGAAGCCCTAGAATACTGGAGTGGGTAGCCTTTCCCTTCTCCAGCGGATCTTCTGGACCCAGGAATTAAACCCGGGTCTCTTGCATTGGAGGCAGATTCTTTTCCAACTGAGCTATCAGGGAAGTCCAGTCTTTACTGTAGAGGACAAATGAATGGGAAACATTTTAAAAACGAATTACAACAAATATACTACTTCCCTGGTGTCTCAGAGGGTAAGGCATCTGCCTGCAATGCGGGAGACCAGGTTCAGTCCATGGGGTCGCAAGGGATCAGACACAACTGAAGGACTTTCATTTTCACTTTATTTTCTTTTTTAAATTTCCTATTTTTACTTATTTATTTTTTCTGCTCTTTTTATATTCTGCTCTTGGGATTCCAATTTCATATATGCTAGACCGTTTGACATCTTTGCATTGCTATATCTTTGGAAACTCTGTACTCCCTCTTTCTTTTTTCATTTTCATTCCTTTTTTAGTACTCCAATTTGAATAATTTGTATTGTATTATAATTAAGTCCCTTTTAGTTTCTCCATAATTGTGTCAAGTCTACTGACAAACTCTTTCAAAGACTTCTTTATCTCGTTTACCAAGTTTTGTTTGAGGGACATGTTCTGTTTCTCTTTTCTGAAGTTCCCCACATGTGAGTTGCAAAAATTTTTCACTAAATTCTATACTCATATGTTAGTCCACTCTCAGTCTTTAGAAATTTGTTAAACTCTTTAACTGGATTCTTCTTACCTGCTTATAGAAATGCTTCCATTTTCTTCCATTGCCAAGGATCAGTCAGTGTCCATTCCCTCTTTTGTCTTGGATTTCCTTAGATTTCAAGAGAGTTTGTCATCTCCTGAACACCCTAGTGAGTGCAAGAAAAGTTATGCTTTGTAAATTATCAAACTTATTAGGCTGTTAGAAAATCTCTTTACAGATTTCTATTCCTTGGGGGTAAAGCCAGAAGTTTTTTCCCTAAATATTTTAATGTTTGTCTTCTAGTTTATAAAACCTGAAATCAAATATCTCTATTATCCACTCATATATTACAGGGAAATATATTGATATCTGGCATTTATTTTTATTTATGAGAAATCTGTTTTATTTCTATTTTTAAATTTTCTTTCTTTTAAAATTTCTATTTTCTTTCTTATTCCACACTTTTACTCTGATGATAGGTTTCAGTTTTGATTGGTATGCTGTATATCTGGGAATCAGCTGTGGAGCTCTAAGCTGAGAATATATATCTTTCATTAAATCACAATTTACTTTTATTTTCTGATCAGTTGACTAGATGTTTTCTAGTGTTCTTTAAATTCTGAAGTTTTTTTTTTAATTTTTATTTTCTTAATTTGTTTTGCTCTACAACACTGCGTGTTTTGTTTTTTAGTTTCAAAATTCTAGGTTATTAGCTTTATACATAAAGGGAAACTATAAAAAAACTTTCATGCTTTTATTAATCTAAAAACCAAAGGTCCCATCCCTCTTGAGCATCAACAATTCTGATGTGTAGCTCTGAGGGCTAATTGTGGTTTTAGATAAAAATTTTACCTTCCATACTTAATGTTTTTACTTCAGTTCTTAATTTTGGAGAAATCAGGCTTGTTTTATTCAATTGCATATTAAAAGTTATTTAACATTCTATAACATCTTTCTCTGATTTTTAAAACAAGAGAAGATGTTGGCCTTTTCAGTGAAGTAAATTTTCAAGACATTAGTTTTGATAAATTATTATCTATGCAACTGTAACTTTAATTTCTACCTTTCCCAAAAATTATCTTTGTGGATATAAAGCATTTGCATACTTTGTATTTACATATTTTTACATGTTTGGTTTTTGATAGCATTATATTAATTGTACATATTTATTTCATATTTCAATTTTTTCCAGAAAATCTGTGGCTTTACTATTTTTGCCTTGAGTTTTTATTGGAGATGTAAGGCATGTAGAATGTTTGGGGTTATCTTTGTTGTTGTTCAATCTCTAAGTCATGTCCTACTCTTTGTGACCCCATGGACTGCAGGATGCCAGGCATTCCTGTCCTTCACTATCTCCCTGAGTTTGGTCAAATTCATGTCCATTGTGTTGGTAATACTATCCAAATATCTCATCCTCTGTTGCCCCCTTCTCTTGGCTTCAATCTTGCCCAGCATTAGGGTCTTTTCCTGAGAGGTGGCTCTTCTCATCATTGGCCAAAGTATTGGAGCTTCAGCTTCAGCTTTAGTACTTCCAATGATGATTCAAGGTTGATTTCCTTTAGGATGGACTGATTTGATCTCCTTGTTGTCCAAGGGACTCTAAAGAGTCTTCTCCAGCATCACGATTCAAAAGCATAATTTCTTCAATGCTCAGCCTTCTTTATGATCCAACTCTCAGATCCCTACATGACTACTAGAGAAATCATAGCTTTGACAATACACAAGTTTGTCTTCAAAATGATGTCTCTGCTTTCTAATAGGCTGTCTAGGTTTGTCATAATTTTCCTTTCAAGGAGCATGTGTCTTAATTTCATGACTGCAGTCACCATCCACAGGAATTTTGGAGCCTTTAATTAAGAAATTAAAGTCTGTTATGTTAGCATTTTTTCCCCTTATATTTGCCATAAAGTCCTTGCACTGGATAACATGGTCTAAGTTCTTTGAATGCTGAGCTTTAAGTGTGCTTTTTCACTCTTCTCTTTCATCCTCATCAAGAGGCTCTTTAGTTTTCTTCAATTTCTGGCATTAGAGTGGTGTCATCTGTATATCTGAGGTTATTGATATTTCTCCCAGCAATCTTAATTCCAGCTTGTGATTCATCCAACCTGGCATTCACATAATGTACTCTGCTTGCTAAGTCATTTCAGTCATGTCCAACTCTTTGTGACACTGTGGACTATAGCCCACCATGTTCCTCTGTCCTTGGGATTCTCCCAGGCAAAAATACTGGATGGGTTTCCATGCCCTCCTCCAGGGAATCCAGGGATTGAACCCATGTCTCTTATGTCTCTTGCATTGGCAAGGGGGTTCTTTACTACTACCACCACCTGGGAAGCCTCCAGGTACTCTTCATGTAAGATAAATAAACCAGGTAACAATACACAGCCTTGTCATACTCCTTTCCTAATTTGAAACCAGTCAGTTGTTACATGTAATGTTCTAACAATTGTTTCTTGACCCGCGTTGTACAGGTTTCTGAGGAGATAGGTAAGGGAGTCTGGTATTTAAACCTCTTTAAGAATTTTCCACAGCTTGTTGTGATCTACACTGTCAAATGAGGGAGACACAGGTTCAGTCCCTGGGCTGGGAAGATCCCCTGGGGAAGGGAATGGCAGCCCACTCCAGTATTCCTGCCTGGAGAATTCCATGGGCAGAGGAGCCTTGTGGCTACAGTCCATGAGGTCGCAGAGTTGGGTACCATGAAGTGACTAACACACACACTGTAAAAGGCTTTAGCTTAGTCAATGAAGCAGTTTATCTGCAGTTCCCTTGCTTTTTCTATGATCCAATGGATGTTGGCATTTTGATCTCTGGTTCCTCGGTCTTTTCTAAATTTAACTTGTGCACCTGGAAGTTTTCGGTTCACATACAGCTGAAGCCTAGCTTGAAGGCTTCTAGCATAACCTTACTGGCATGCAAAACAAACACAAATTTAAGGCAGTTTGAACATTCTTTGGTATTGCCTTTATTGGGGGTTGGAATGAGAACAGACCTTTTCTAGTCCTGTTGGCCACTGATGAGTTTTCTCAATTTGCTTATGTAATCAGTTCAGTTCAATCACTCAGTCAAATCCAACTCTGCAATCCCATGAACTACAGCACACCAGGCTTCCCTGTCCATCACCAATTCCTGGAGCCTACTCAAACTCATGTCCATCACATTGGTGATGCCAGCCAACCATCTTATCCTCTGCCGTCCCCTTCTCCTCCCACCTTCAGTCTTTCCCAGCATCAGGGTCTTTTCCAATGAGTCACTTCTTCGCATCAGGTGGCCAAAGTATTGGAGCTTCAGCTTCAGCATCAGTACTACTCAGTGCATCAATTTTTAGAATTTTAAATAGCTTGAATTCCATCACCTTCACTAGCTTTGTCTGTAGTAATCTTTGAGTTATTTTTATTTACCTTAAGGAAATGTGTTTTCTGTATGGATTCAGTTATCATAATGTAATTTAGTAAGATAATGGGCCCTCTTTGGGGATCCTGGACTGAATTCTTTCTTCACAACTTTGTGCTATATGACGGTTCGCTTAGCTGTATTATGCCTCAGTTTAGGGTATTAACTTTGAATTAATTTTTATTGCTGCCTTAACAAATGATCACAGATTTAGTGACTTCAACCAACACAAATATATTACCTTATAATTCTAGGTCAGAAGTTAGATTTGAATATAATTGGCTATAATCAAGATACTGGCAGGGCTGCCTTTGTCTATAATTACTTAGCCATTCTAGTACAATGTAGGTTTTGAAAGCCAGAACCACTGTACTAAATATCTTATTATTTACAAGAGGGTCAGCACTATCACAGGCACTGAATGACAGCTTGATGTTGAAAAAATAAATGCATTCAACAAATCAATCATCACACTCAGTGCATTGGATGGAATTCTAAGATAAAAATAGTGATAATTAAAATGGACTCAAAGACATCGGACTTCCCTGGTGGTTCAGACGGTAAAACGTCTGTCTACAATGTGGGAGACCTGGGTTCGATTCCCTGGATAAGGAAACGGCAACCCNAAAAAAAAGTCAACATCTCCAGACTTCTGAGAAACTTCTAGATAAGTTTGTTTCCCTTTCCCTTCCTTCTTCAATAAAAGAAAGACAATTTCTTTTAACTTCTGGCATCTTTGAGATTTCACAAATGTTTTGAGTGTTTATTTGTAAATGTTGAAACATTGTAGTGCTTATTATCATTAGTTACATGATTAGTGTGTTATCCAAGTATTCTTTGCAAAAAGTTAAGAACATGACTCTCAAATCTATCATTTGTCAAAGATTTCTTTATCTCTTTAATGAGAAAATCAATAAGATAATAAAGCTGGTTCCAAGGAGAATACAGAGACAATTGGTAAATGAGCCACTGACTTATTTCTACAGTCAGTGAACAACAACAACAAAAAAATGCTGAAATACAATTCTTAAATTACATATTTAATTGTTCAGTTTCCTATAGAACAATAAAAACACAACATGATGCAATCATTTGCACTTCTAGAAGTCTTTTAGAATTTAAATTTTAATGTCCAGGCTGACTTTGAAAGACACACAATAATCTTTTGCCATATTTCTACATTAAATAGTTTATTTTAATGGTATATTCAATTTCCCTAGTTTTAAGATGTTTACAAGATTTCCTGCCTTCTGAGGTTTAGGAAGAAATGACACATACCTATATTAGACATACTATAGAAGTATCAATTTCTTTTTAAAAGTAAATATACGTCAACTAAAAAAAAAAACCACAGAACTCCCATAGTTTTTCTTAATCATTTGATGTTTTTTGGAAAGAGGTTTCTATGATACTAGTATCTACCTTTCTGTTGTTAGATTCCTATGGCTATTATTCCCTATCATTATTTCTATTCTTTATACCAGAGAATCACTCTCTAACTAAGTTATCATCTTCAAACGTTCACACATATGCAGTGTTCTCAATGGGAAATTTTGAAGTTTCTATTTTTATTGAAAAAGTGTTAAGTAGAAAAGTTCTAAAGATATTTCTTTTTCAGTGTTAGAAATGCTTAACATTGTAGAATCATCTTGTTGTTGCTTTAGTCCCTAAGTCGTGTCTGACTCTTTCTCAATTCCAGGGTCTGTAGCCCACCAGGCTCCTCTGTCCATGTGATTTCCCAGACAAGAATACTGGAGTGGGTTGCCATTTTCTACTCCAAGGGAATCTTATCGACTGAAGAATCAAATCTCTTGTATCTCCTGCACTGGCAGGTGGATTCTTTACCACTGAGCCACCAGAGATCTTATTTTTGTCCTCCAAATTTGTCACTGGCCATGATCCTACCTCTAACTCTAATCTTGAGGGCATCTCTTCCATAAACATCTTGATTTTTTTTTTTAACTTGAAAATGTTTTTCACCCTTTCATGAAAGTCAAGAATTATACCAAATATTTGAAAAAGGGCAAATGGAGCAGAGTTCAACTCTTTTCCAAAAGCAATAGAGACTAAGGTCAAAATGGTACAAACACTAAAGAGGAAAAATCCCACTACACTGAATCCTGCAGGACACTTTGCATTATTTTAGAGTTCTTAAAAATATTTAATGTGTCCAGCAATGCATTGATTTCAACTGATATATTTCTTGTCCTTGATTAATGTCTTCAGATTTGGATTTTGTTTGCATTGAGAGAGAAGCTTTCAGTGACAGTTTTTCTATAAAAGTGTTTGCTCTTGGTAAAGGTTTTAAGTGAATTAACATAGTTAAAGGGCTTCCCTGGTGTCTCAGTGGATAAAGAATCCTCCTGAAATGCAAGAGATCCAGGTTCAATCTCTATGTTGAGAAGATCCTCTGGAGAAGAAAAGGGCAAGCCACTCCAGTATTCTTGCCTGGGAAATCCCAGGGATAGAGGAACTTGGCAGGCTACAGTCCATAGGGTAGAAAAAGGTCAGACATTAATTAGAGAGTAAACCTCTACCACCACAAGGTAGTTAAGGTCTTGGTGGAAGTGATATGATTTTAGACTCTCAAATGCCTGAGTTTAAATTGAGCCTTCAAAACAAGAAAAATTGCACCTCACTTAGTTTGGTGTATAGTTTAGTTAACAAATCAACACTTAAGAAAGGTGACTAGCATAGATGGAGTTTGTTGTTAATACTAACATAGCCAGTGACGTGTTGAAAATGTCTTACCATTGTCCTAAAATGTTTACAAAAATAATCTGAATATTTATGCTTCTCAAAATTAGAAACAAAGATTCTGTCACTTATTTTCATAGAACGTAACTGGTGGTATGTGACACTCTAATTACTGAATGGAAAAAAAAAAAGAAGAAGACGCCTGTGGCTTACTGTGGGCATTCAGTGGGTTGAAAAGAGCAACTTATGCAAGGACTGTATATTGGGGAAGGCAAGAAAAGTCTGAAGATGTGAATTAAAAAAAAAATCCTTACATTACTGATTGAGAAAAGATGAAGACTGTCACAAAGCAATGGACATTCCTAGATAATTCTTCATAGAGATTTTAAATTTAAAATGTTATTCACATATTTGTATCTTGTATTTTTCTCAGTACTTTTCTTTTCTTTCTTTCTTTTTTTTTAAGTAGCTGGTACAGTCAACAATAAGAAAGAAAAAATCAGTTATAATGGCTACACAAACTAATAACTGCAAAAAAAAAATTTATTCTTAAGCCAATCATGCTGATTTAAATGTCTCTACTTTAAGAATAAAATACCATTTTATGGTGGCCCTGTGGTAAAGAATCCACCTGCCAATGCAGGAGCCTTAAGTTCAGTCTCTGGGTTGGGAATACCCTTTGGAAAAGGAAATGCCACACACTCCAGTATTCTTGCCTGAGGATCATGGAGGGCTACGGTCCATGGGGTTACAAAACAGTCAGACAACAATGTTGGTTTAAACAACAAAAGCTGTATAACGATTAAACAGCAACAACAATGTTAAGAATGGAGGTACATTTTTCTATAATCACTTTAGAAAATACATTTTCTTGAAACTCTGTCTCTGAATCGTGCTCAAATTGAAAATTTCAATAGTGTTTGGCCACTAAGAAATTTGAACGTAGAAATAAATAATTACTTTTTCTCCCATTCTTTAAAATGGATTTGCTTAAAAAAAAAAAAAAGAATAAATAAATAAATAAAATCTGTAACCTCAGAATCCACTCCATGGAAAGTAATGTCTTTAGATCATTATCACAGTTCTTTTCACTGTGCTAAATGAGCTGAACTTTTTTGAACAAAGAAGGCTATGTTCTTTAATAGGGCAGAACTGGGAAGCTGCAGCCACTGCCTGTTGCCTTTGCAGTGAGATGTCCTTATTGTGTTTTTTCATGGCATTATCAGATACTTGTATTTGCTCTCACTTCAGCATCCGGCGGAGGCAGTTGGAACTAATTTGCCATGTCAGTTTTATGAACTTAACTGCCTTATTCAATATAATGTACCAAAATGGAAAATCCTTCAGTTTTATCTATTCCTACTATCTGGATTTTGTACAATACTTGAATTAATTCATTGCTGAGGTTTCTTAGGAACATATAATAATATTCTAAAGCTCTATATAAGCAGCTAGCATACAATTTAACTGCACAACTGTTGAAAAATAAACTCTGGGCTCAGAAGAATTGTGTCTGTTTTGTCACAAACACAGTAATATATTTTGCCATTTCTGGAGGATCATCAAGTTTTCTTTTGCTTTAGTTTTAGTATTTATTTACTTGTTTCACTAAGTTATATAAGATAAGGAATGTTTACACTACCTGTGTAAAACTGTCTTGATATTTAAGATCAAAATTATGTATTAAATATCATAATCAGTTTTCTCTGGAACTAAACAAACAGTAGGCAACTAATCTTACAGCATAAGATCATGCTGAAATACATGAAACTGCCATACCTTGCCATAGAGACCATATTGCAATGGTACAGTAAACTAAATGCATTTTTGTATGATTTTCCCATGATCACTGTAAGGCATTATAGCAAGAATTATCTCCACTATACAGAACACTGAGTCTTGTACTGGTTGTGACTTGACCTTATATCGGAATAACCAGAATAATCTAGAGAATGGTATGAAACTACAAATGCCTGTCCAATCCTAAGGTTAACTGAATGAGAATCTCTGTAGAAAAGACTGGCTTTGCACCTTTACATTATCTCACTATTCTGTTTTCAAGGAAGACTGACAACCACTCTTTATACTGTATGGCTTCAGACTGTCAACATGCTCAGTTACTCCACCAGGCTCCCTTGTCCAACGGATTCTCCAAGCAAGGATACTTGAGTGGTTTGCCATTTCCTCCTCTAGGGTATCTTCCTGACCCAGGGATCAAGCCCCTGTCTCCTGCATTGCTGGAACATTCTTTACTGCTGAGCCCCGAGGGGAAACCCTTACGCTGGCACCCTGCAATAATGGTGGGGCTGGGTTAACAGTAAACTCGTAGTTAGTGCCTTAGTAAGAGGAATCAGGCTCACCTTCAATTAGACATCTTAGACACCAACATTTGAGGACACTATGAACTTTGCTTGCATTGCTGCCAGATAATGCCTTATTTTATCTTTCTTTACTGGTATTTTTTTTAGAAAGTAGAAAGGGAATGAGAGGGAGAAAGAGTCATTTCTGGGAAGTTGCACCAGTATTCCCAAATTTCTCTCTCCCAAGAGCTCTTTTCTTTTTCTTTTTTTTTTTTTTTGGCTTAGTGAAAAATTGTAGAACCCCTGAAACTTTACTTTTAATCCAAAACCTGCCACAGTCAGAAAAAAACTTTCAAAGAATAATGATATCCTTGGGCCTGGTAGACCTTAAATACTGATAATGAGAAGGAAGGTGGAAACTTCTTTCCCTTGGGGATTAAACACACTCTTATTGGTATAAGACTTTTATCTCTTATTGGTGTATTCTGTTCTGCTTGCAGACAGAGATTATTTAGGTAATTGATAAAGGAAGTTAAAGAAATTTGATTCAATACTCTACAGTGGTATTTATGATTTCCAGATTGATTCAAGTTTGGATAAATTGTCAGTTTTTTAAAAGAATTGTTTACATTTATTTTGATGAAATATAAAATAAAGATACAAAATATATACACTAATCTCTGATGTCCTAGAGATGGCATGTTCTTTTTTCCTGCTTACTTTTCTATCCCTAGTACTTGGAATTATAATAACTCAAAGCTTATTGTAAAAGTCCCATTGCCACGCTCCAATGCATTAGATACTGCATCTTCTATAAAAATTCCATTTATGGAGTCTGATTTTGATTTCAGATAAATGAGCACAGAGCATTACCTCTGCAACTGGAGATTTATAAGATAGCTCATAATGCATGCCTGGCTATCTGAATTCAAAATCTAAAACAGACAGATATCTTAATCACCTCACTTTGGCTCAAAGCATTTCTATTTTTTTTTTTTTATTTTTTCTTTTTACATGAAACCTCTCTGCATTTTCCCATCACGTATTTAAGTGGATATTTTAATGTTGTCTTTAAACTATGCCTTAAGCTAGAGAAGATTGTCTTATTTCAGACAGGAAGCAAAAAATCTATATCTATTTGATGCTACTGTATTCAGAATCAATGTACTTAGACTATAAATTATTTATAATATTTTGACTTACAAGTTCATTATCACAAAATATTTTACAAACATAAATAAATTTGCAATGATAGAGTTTTGGTATGAAGAGTTTGTTTTCTCTTTGAACATATAACATAGAGATTCATAATTACTGAATGTATGCTTTTCTAAGGACACATAGAAGGGTAATATTGCTGTTTCTTAAGCAGTTCATGGAAGAAACCAGGGACGTATAATTCTCCAGAAATACAGAAGTTTTATCTGTTAATAGTTATACCCTTAGCACGTAGGTGATAATATATATTGATGAAAAAGTTATTAAATTATTGTGATCTTGAAGATATTATAAAGCTCATCTCCAAATGAATTCTTTTGATCTCTCTTGAAGCATTATAGGTGTTAAATGAGTTAGAATATACCTCAAAATGTATTATTATGTATATTGTTATGAATATTTGTAGCGGTTTTATTATAGAATAGCAGAATAAACTAGTTACTGTTTGAATGCACCTATATTTTAAAGATGAATCAAGAAAAAAAAAATCAAGAGCATTAATCCTAGTAAAATATCAGATGTAAATCCCTGATATTTAAAAAAGTATCTAGTTTTCCAAATTGCTAATTATACTTTGTGACATTAATCTGATAAAACTTTATAAATATGTGAAATATTGTACTGTATTTCATAAGCAGCAAGCATCAACAAGAAATCAAAATGTTGCTCTGATTAGATAAAGAGTACTATCTTTTTTTTTTTTTTTTTTTTGCATTGCTATTAATATTCTGTGGATAGGCAAGGAGGGCATTTTGCCTTCTGAGAATGCTGAGTACCATCTCCTATCCTATTTTTACCCTGGGAGACCAGTCCAACTCTACTTCATACTATGGACACTTGGTTTTTTCATATTAAGAATGAATATCTCAGCGGACATTTAAAGCTGCATTCTTATGGGAAAATGTAAAATATCTTTTGTATCTTGGATACAAAATTACAAATGCATTTAATTTGGATGAACTAAAAATGTTTTGTCAACAACCACAGTAAATTTAGCCTACTTTTCAAGTGTATCTGAGAGATTGCACTGAGTGAATATGTCCCTTGATGTGAAAAGATACCAGATAATAAAAAGTTAATACAATACACTAAATTTCAGTTTTCCCAGACACCTAACTCTGACTCATGATTGGTTTATAGCACTTGCTGATGGGCAAATAATAGCCAGCCAAGAATTTTATTTTTTAAAAGATATTATTTGCTTTCTATTTTATTTTGCTTTGCTTTAACTTTGCAATTGGAGGCTAGGGAGTCACTCTTGTTTCAGGTTTATTGATTTATGTTTAAGATTTAGGAATCCTGAGAGAGATCATAATCCTATTCATCTGAACTATCATAATGATAGCTGGGTTTAGCAAAAGGTTTTAAGATACGAAAAATCACTGCAAACTCAGTGTTACTATATGTTAAGAGTGCTGGACCTACCCAATTATGAGGTATCAGAGCTTTTTATTTGCATTAAGTTTTTTGTGTTTATAAGTATTTATAAGTGTTTATAAGTATTCTCTTAACAGTCACACAAACCATCATTAGAGGAAAAAAGAGGAAGGCCCCTGGATCCATTGTATAAATTTAAGACAGAAAAAAGTGAAATTGTAAAATTCCTTAATATCCTAAGTCTATAGGGTCTAAAATCAGCAATGAAAGTGAATTAGAAATTAGCAAGCATAATATTTGGACTTTTAAAGAATTAATTAATTAATTACACAAATACTTACTACTTGCTTATTAAGGCTAAGACTTCATACTAGAAAATGATAAAGTAGAGATATACTGAATAAGAGGATAAAAAACTAAATACCAAAAGATAAAAATCAGTATTTATCTGAATTTCTAACTATTTATCATAGAGAGATATTTTGTACAAATCTAAAATTTTATTTTAAACATATTTTAAAATAACTAAAACTTTGGTGTGTGTCTGTGTGCATGCATGTTAGTCATTCAGTCATGTTTAACTCTTTGCTACTCCATAGACTGTAGACTGCCAGTCTCTGCCCATGGGATTCTCTAGGAAAGAATACTATAGTTGGTTGCCATTTCCTACTACAGGTCCTCTTTTGGACCCAGGAATCGAACCCGAGTCTTCTGCAGCGCAGGCAAATTCTTCACTGTCTGAGCCACCAGGGAAGCCCAACACTTCGGTCAGTCAGTCAATTCAGTCACTCAGTTGTGTCCAACTCTTTGTGACCCCATGAATCGCAGCACACGAGGCCTCCTTGTCTATCACCAACGCCCGGAATTCACTCAGACTTATGTCCATCGAGTCTGTGATGCCATCCAGCCATCTCAGCTTCTGTCGTCCCCTTCTCCCGCTGCCCCCAATCCCTCCCAGCATCAGGGGCTTTGAAAATGAGTCAACTCTTCGCATGAGGTGGCCAAAGTATTGGAGTTTCAGCTTTAGCATCAGTCCTTCCAATGAACACCCAGCATTGATATCCTTTAGAATGGATTGATTGGATCTCCTTGCAGTCCAAGGGACTCTTAAGAGTCTTCTCCAACACCACTGTTCAAAAGCATCAATTCTTCAGTGCTCAGCTTTCTTCACAGTCCAACTTTCATATCCATACATAACCAATGGAAAAACATAGCCTTGACTAGACGAAACTTTGTTGACAAAGTAATGTCTCCGCTTTTGAACATGCTATCTAGGTTGGTCATAACTTTCCTTCCAAGGATTAAGCCTGTTTTAATTTCATGGCTGCAATCACCATCTGCAGTGATTTTGGAGTCCAAATAAATAAAGTCTGACACTGTTTCCACTGTTTCCCTATCTATTTCCTATGAAGTGATGAGACCAGATACCATGATCTTAGTTTTCTGAATGTTGAGCTTGAAGCCAGCTTTTTCACTCTCCTCTTTTACTTTCATAAAGAGGCTTTTTAATTCCTGTTCACTTTCTGCCATAAGGGTGGTTCATCTGCATATCTGAGGTTATTGATATTTCTCCTGGCAATCTTGATTCCAGCTTGTGTTTCTTCCAATCCAGCATTTCTCATGATGTACTCTGCATAGCATGGCTTATTAGTTCATTGACTGAAGTAAGTCCTTCTTCATGACACAGCTGCGATCCATGAATTTATTTTTATTTGGAGAATAATTGCTTTACAACAACATATTTTTGGTTTTGCCACATATCATCACAAGTTTGCCATAGGTATATGTATGTCCCCTCCTATAGAACCTCCCTCCCATCTCCTACACTTTCCTACCCTTCTAAGTTGTCAAGAGTACCCTCTCCTTCTTTTCTGCGTCCACAAGGGGATCACAATATTAATTAAAGTGAATATCTCTCTTAAAATTGCCATACTCTTATGACTTATCTAGTAGTATACTTATTTATGGCTTATTTAGGAGTGTAGCTATGACTATAAAAGTACTTAATATGTGTTTCAGGAGTTATGATATTATTACTAGTATCTACTTAAAAGTAAAATTTTAAAAGTAGAATTCACATTTGAGATTGCTCTATAAGTTATTAGGAAAAATCATGTGTTTGCTTATGGCATGTGAGAGAAATACTGTTTTACATAAAATTATTTCAATGATAAGTTTTAAAGTATTACAAAGTGGTCAAAATTATGTAATTAGAATTTAATCTAGCCTGATTATGCATAGATTTATAAGTAATTATAGTCTCCCTTTATAAAAAGTTAAATGCTATGAATAGTGTATTTTCATGGGATGATTCTGGATAACCTGCAGTCTGAAAAATGATGCACTACAGATATAATTACTATGATTCCATCACTCAGATAAACACCAGAGAAGAAATCCAAAGGTATATAATTAAGGAACCTTGAAATTAGTTTTATAGTAAAATAATAAAAATTAGACATAAATAAGCAGTGATTAAATAACATTATTAACATTTTCAAGATAATATGGAGAAGGCAATGGCACCCCACTCCAGTACTCCTGCCTGGAAAATCCCATGGACGGAGGAGCCTGGAAGGCTGAAGTCCATGGGGTCGCTGAGGGTCGGACACGACTGAGCGACTTCCCTTTCACTTTTCACTTTCATGCAATGGAGAAAAAAATGGCAACCCATTCCAGTGTTCTTGCCTGGAGAATCCCAGGGATGGGAGAGCCTGGTAGGCTGCCGTCTATGGGGTCACACAGAGTCGGATAGGACTGAAGTGACTTAGCAGCATGGGCCTCAGAAATAGAAAAAAAAAAAAAATCAGAAAAGAACAAGTATTCAGGGTTAGTATTCAGTATATGAGGAGAAGGCAATGGCACCCTACTCCAGTACTCTTGCCTGGAAAATTCCATGGAGGGAGGAGCCTGGTGGGCTGCAGTCCATGGGGGCAGGAAGAGTCGGACACAACTGAGCGACTTGACTTTCACTTTTCACTGTCATGCATTGGAGAAGGAAATGCCAACCCACTCCAGTGTTCTTACCTGGAGAATCCCAGGGACGGGTGAGTTCTCTTATATTTTCCGCTAATCTGTTTCTGATAATGAATGATTTAGAATCCTTGTACAGATATTAACAATCAAAAACTTGACAAGATTCTTATGACAGAAATGTGTTCATTATGAGGGAAGAGAGAAAAATAAACTGAATTTCTAAAGATTATTGAAATTTTGTGAGGTGAGGTGAAGTCGCTTAGTCGTGTCCGACTCTTGCGACCCCGTGGACTGTAACCTACTAGGCTTCTCCGTCCATGGGATTCTCCAGGCAAGAATACTGGAGTGGATTGCCATTTCCTTCTCCAGAGGATCTTCCCGACCCAGGGATCGAACCCGGGTCTCCCGCATTGGAGGCAGACGCTTTAACCTCTGAGCCACCAGGGAAGCTAAAATGACCTTTTACTGAGTATAACTTTTAAAATTAAACTAGTCATACCCAGACATAGCTCTAATAAATATTTGACTTATTAAAGAATACTATAGGACACCAAATTCCAATTCTCACCAATCCTATTTCAGAAAGGAGCTAGATTTAGTAAGTACACTCAAGCAACCAGATGCTCAAGTGACAAAATAAGACAACAATCTACACTTAAAGTTGCAATCAAGATTGTATTCACTGAGATAGAGCATAAAAGAGGCAAAAAGAGGCTTGGCTGCTCAGTGTTCAAATGTTCCCCACTGAATGGGACCAAATGGACGCAGTGCAGATGGGTCCAGTCACCTCAGGGTCAAAGATCTGTGAATAAAGACTTTTAATGTCTTTATGTGTATATGGGATGAGGGAAAGGAGATGAGGCGAGTCTAAGAATGAAAAGATCCTGAGTCAAAGTGGAGAATAATGCATCAGCAAAAGCCTTTATATGGAGGCCCTCCACTCATGGTACCTGAGATGGGAATGCAAATATATGTCTGAGAATGCTTGATTTGAGCAAAAAAGACTGAGCCTTTGACTAGAACTCTCTCCAGAAACTGCAGTGCACTGTCTGCACACCACGTCTGATGTGAGAAAGGCAGGTTCTCACCGTGGGATCTGCCAAAGAAACCTAAATGCCTAGCTTCAGGTTTCAAATATCACATATAGATGTGCTAGAACTCCTCAGGTATGAGCAGCCTACCCACCCACTCCTCTAAGATAAATCCTGAATAATCTTAATTATAAAGAATAACATTTATCATGCTCCACTTTTGTTAAGTATAATTGTGGAGAAACTTGCTTTCTGAATATGAGTAGGCTCCATCATCAAAGCAAGGCCCTCATGGCATTCATTCTCTGGGTTATGTTACAATCAACATATGGGAAAAATTTCAGGAGGAAACATTTTTTTTTAATGTTACAATAAAGCTATAAAAAGCATCTGCTTGTTTCAGTTATAATTGAATGTGTTATTCAGTGATGGCATAATTAATTTGATATTCTAAAATTTAGATTCAGAAGATGAACTATCTTGAACTCACTGAATAAAAATCTAAGTAAATGAAGAAACACTAATGACTTTTCTTAAAGGAGGAGGAAGCTCTAATTGGTGGCGTTAAAGATAACAATGCTAATACAAGATTATTCCTTCCAAAAGGAAAGGTGGCGACCTTCAAATTGAATTTAAATACCAATTATTTTTTCAATCATCTCAACTTCTGCTTGAGTGAATGGCTTTTTTTAATATTATTCAGTTACTTAGGTCATCTAGAGGTTTTCCATTGAAACAAAAAAGTATGCTGGAGAGGAATATTTCAAAATGCCTAAGTAAAGATGTCTGAAAATTTACTCATCCATGAAAACAATGAGAACCCTGAAAAAAATGGCAAAAATGAAACTTTTAGAATTCTGAAATTTAATAAAATGTTATAGACTTTTACAGAGTTAGTTAAGAAAAGTCCCTAGGAAAAAATAATTAGTAGCAGCAACTAAGAACAAGCAAACTCAACACTGGAATGATTGGTTTGATTCATAGAGTTATCATATCGATTATTTAAAAAGTTCAGTTTTCAAAAATACATTATAAGATAAAAGTAAGCACCAAAGGGTGACAAATAAAGAGAGAGAGAGAAAAAAAAAATGAGTCCACAAAAACTCTCACTGAGGAAGATAACATATTGTACCTACTAGACAAAAAGAGTATGTACAAAATGTAAAGAATATTATTTTCAAAAAATAAATGAAAAATTGACAATGTTTGATCATCAAATAGAGAATGTCAGTTAACATTTTTTAAAGAAAAAAAACATTATTGAGCTAAAAATTGAAAAAATAAAATGAGAATTCTCCACAGGGGCTCAACCTCAGATTTAAGCAGAAAAAAAAAAAAAAAAAAGGAAACTAGTAAAACTGAAGATAGATCAACTGGAATTAGACTTTCTCAGTAGAAGACATAATAATGAACAAAGAAAAATTCTCAAACTAGTATACCCACATACATGTAATGGAGAAGAAGTAAGAGAGAGGAGAAATAAGAGAGATAGCCTCAGAAATATTTTCTGTTTCTTTCTTTCTTTCTTTCTTTCTTTTTTTTAATAATGGCAAAAACTCCCCCAAATTGAAAGTTTATTTAGCTTCAAGTATGATTAAAAAAAAAAATCCATTCCCAGCTGTGTTACAATAAAACTGTAAAAAGTCAGGGACAAAGAAGGAACCTAGAAAAGACCATGAGAAAAATGATGCATCACTAAAGAGTGATCTTCAGTAACATAAACAGCTGATTTCTCATCAGAAACCACAGTAACCATAGGTCAGTGAAATGACAGATTCAAAGTCCTGAATGTAATAATTAACCAATGTGTGTATTTTTCTATACACAGAAAAATGGCCCTTCAAGAGTGTGGAAGAAGTTCATACCTTTCACAGGTAAGGAAAAACCGAAATGTCACTAGTTTACCTGTCCTATGAGTAATATTGAATGAAATTCTTCAAGCTGTAAAGAAAGAACTTTAAATAGTAAGTTGAATCCACGAGAACAAACAGCACAAGGAAATAACTCCTGAGATAAATAGAATATATCAATGTATTTTCCTTTTGTTGGCTGATTAAAGTGGCACATGAATAAAGCAAATACAAATCTGCACGGGCCACTGAGTGTGGAAGAAGTTCATACCTTTCACAGGTAAGGAAAAACCGAAATGTCACTAGTTTACCTGTCCTATGAGTAATATTGAATGAAATTCTTCAAGCTGTAAAGAAAGAACTTTAAATAGTAAGTTGAATCCACGAGAACAAACAGCACAAGGAAATAACTCCTGAGATAAATAGAATATATCAATGTATTTTCCTTTTGTTGGCTGATTAAAGTGGCACATGAATAAAGCAAATACAAATCTGCACGGGCCACGATGCACAAAGAAGTAATTTGTATGACAAGAAGGGCATACACAGTACAGACATCTTTGGGAAGGAAACGTACTTTTACACAAGCATAGTTTTGGGAGCTCACTGAAATTAAGTTAGTGTGTTAGTTTCCCATTTAGGTTGTAGCAAATTATCACAAACTTAATGACTTAAAGCACATTAATTTACATTACAGTTAAGTAAGTCAGAATTTTCACTAAAATCAAGATATCAGAAGCTTTGCATTCTTCCAGAGGTTTTAAGAGAAAATCTTTTTTTTTTTCCTTTTCTAGTAATTGGAAATTGTGTTACCCCACTTTTAACAGTGGATACCAAACTAGATAAAAGATCAACAATAGAAACTTGAACAAGAATATAAACTGATTATGTGTAACATCATCTGCCTATGACTCCACTCAAACAACTCTGAATGCACACTCTTTTTGCGTATACATGGAGCTCTTCCTATAATAAAGCATATGTTAGATCATATAACAAGTTTCAATAAATTTAGAAGAATTGAAGGCATTCAAAGAATATTTTCTGACCACACTTGAAGGAAATTAGAAATCAGGAACAGAGGAATAGTTAAGAACTTCATAGATGTGTGAAAATTAGACATACACAAATAATCAATGAGTTGGGCAAAAAATAACATGAAAATTAGAAATTACTTTGAGATGAATAAAAATGAAAATGCATCCTACAAAAATTTATGAGATGCCATTCTCCAAACCTCATTCCTACCATGATTTTAAAAAGAAAGGAAAAGAAAGGAAAAGTAAACAATACAAGACAACAACAATGACAACAAAATCTTTCCATATTAGACTGATTTATGTGTTGAGACTATTTATTGGTGACTCACTCCTGGTTTCAGTAATAGTTTCCTAGTAGAGTATTTTGACTGCTCTGGTCTCAACAATTATAGTTCTTGGAATATTAATACAGAACCAATTGATACTTTTTGGTGATATATTTGGAAAAAATATACAAAAACTTAATATATGACCCTATATATTTATAATTACTGCTTGTCAGAACATAATTTATGGGCTTCATAATGACACAATTGAGTTCTCATATTGTCAGTGCTAAAATCTGTTCTCTTCATGTGAAATTTATATGACAATAATCAGCTATATAGGTATTTATGAGACTTAAATGAGAACATATCTATGCATTACTGGATTTAAAATAAATGATAAAACTATCATGTATCAATGTATTTATTAATTAATGTTATTAGTATAATCTGAAACTTTATTTTTTAAGCTTTATGTAGAAATTTTGGCTCATTTTCCCCCCTGATATGACTAAAGTTCTAGAATGAAAGCAACAATATAGCCAGCATGAGTGCTTTCTATTAAGATGTGATTATCAGGTCGCCAGACAGTTGGAGTAAGGACCAATGAAAATTCCCAGAGAAGGAAAGGAGACACTGTATCTGTGAGTGTTCCATCTTCCCATCTTCTGCTATTTTGAAAGCTTTGTCTCCTATGAGAGCAATTTAATACAAACTATAATATGAATTTCTTTCAGATTCTGAAGGGTTCTGATCATGTTCTTCAGTTTCATAGAGGTAGAATTCCAAAGTGATTTTTCTGTGGTAATATATGATTCTAATTGAGTATTTCAGTATTATTCTGTTTAGCTTATGTCTAGTGGTGAGGGTTAAAACAGTCAGATATAGAACAGACTACTTTAAATTCAAATATTACCTCAAGTCTTTATCAGTCTTTTTGAATTTTGAGATGGAATAAAACATAATTGCCTAGAACCAAAGTCAAGACCTGCTGGGAAAAAAGAAAAGGTTT